>JASGXE010020513.1:0-31674 GCA_030068105.1 Sinentomon sp. SZTP_YWyxl
CATTTAGGTCCTCTCGACAGTTGATAGCAGCGACTCATGTTCAAAATGGAATTGGCCTTCTACGTTTACAATCATCATTTCAGCATCTCCAGATCCTTGAAGTCACTTGCAGGTGTTCCTCTTGTCCATCATCTGCCACCCTGAAATATTTCTCAACAAGCAGACAATGTCATGCCATTCCTCCAATTCTGATTGTAATTTTGCGGCCTGCCAGCAAGCTTGCTGCTATCTTATTTGGCCGGATTTTCCGGCAGTGGTGGAGGAAATTACCTGATGAGGAGAAAGGAAAATTCAGACGCAAAATAGCTGATTACAAGTATTTTATTTACGGTTGGTACCTAACTATCTCGTATGGAACTAAAACATTTTCAGCAGCTTTTCTTAAGTTTGCCAATTTCTGAGTCATTTTTGTGATGCACCTTCTGCCACATCATCCTGAATGAGGCCGATAATTGAGCTTACGAGGCCCCATTGCCTCAAACAGCTTGTTTTTTTCTTCTTTTTTCGATTGAGCCCCATGTCAAAAAATACCTAAGCTGACCATATTGTTCAAAGTGCCTGGGTTCCCTTGGGCCAAACATGAATCCTTTCTTAACGTGTGTGTATCCAACCTTGGAACTTCACCTGGGACTCTGGTTGCATGCAAGGTCATGCATTTGTGATGCCCGCATAGACGAGGTAGGTAGGTGTTGCATCTTTTAAGTGTTAGGTAGGTGTTGCAATCTTAGTTTTATGATTTTTTTAACTTGCGGATAAACAATGTGTTAGGCCTATTTCAAAAATACACTGATCAGAGTGAACATCAGAGGGGAGTACCTACCTTAGCCAAGGCAACATGCCAGCGCAAGCTCCAGTTAAAAATTTCCATTTAGAATTTTCAGAAATTGGTTTCCAAATGCTACACCAGATGGTCCACCAAGGTCCAGAGTATGGCAGTGAGAACCATGTTTCACTCTTAGGCCTCCACTATGAAAAATTCATGATGCACAGCCAGAACCTTGCCTTTAGAAAGCCCACACAACTTGCCAAAAACCTCGAGAGCGAATAACAAACAAAAATGACCACTAAAACGAAGAAAAAGACGGAACACTTTTTGGGACACCGTGATGTTGTAATCAAGGGTTTCCATTCAATCTTCCAAAATTTGTGCATACCTGCATTTTGGGTTTCAACTAAGATTCCCAAGTAATTTGGCTGCAAGCAGCATGGCATCCAATGGCATATATTTTACAGCCCAAAATAATTTTCTGAAGTGAATGCCAAGGTGCTAGGTGGTAATTTATGTTGAATTGTTTGATAGCTGGCTGATGACCAGCAATTTGTACCTACCTGTTGACCATAAGTTTGCATTGCTGGCAAATCATCAATAAAATGCAATGAATCGATGCAATAAAATCAACCAAATGCAACTCAATAAATTGATCGAGGCTTTATTTCTGTTTGTCTCAACATGGGTTATATCATCGGTAACATATTACAAAATCGTTCTGCAAAAATATCCTATGTCAGCAAAATAGGTAGATGTCGATGGAAAAACAAAAGGAGAAAGAAGGAGAAGAATATGAGGAAGAAGAAAGAAGAAATACAAAAGAAGAAAAGAAGAAATACAAAAGAATAAAGAAGAAGTTTGAAAAGCGGACTTCCGCCGCAGGCTGATGTTATGACAGAAAGAGATGCCGAACACACAGAGGCTGAGGTTTCGTCAGCCTCTGTGTGTTCGGCATCTCTTCTGTCAAAAATAGGTAGAATTGTTGCTAAATATGAGGTCTGTGACATAATTAAAAATAATTAAAAATAATTAAAAGTTGTATCTCAGTGTACTTCTATTCAGGATTTCTGCACATTTGGGGTCGCGATTTGAACATAGGTATAACAGCATTGAATTCTATTTCGTTTTTTGCTCTCCTGTAAAGTTGGGAAAAACCTCTTGCAATTTTGTTACATGTTACCGACGAAACATCATGCTATTATTTTTACTTTTATATTTGCCCTTGACAGGTGGCTTTGCCCTGATAACTGCTGCCATATCTGGCTTTGTTTACACGCATGTGCAGGAAGCACCAATTACAGGACGGAAGCGTTTCATTGCCTTCCAGCCAGACCAAGTAATTGATTTGGCGAAAAAGGAGTTTCAGATGGTATGTAGGTGAGGAAACCTTGGCCTGCTGTCCAGGGATGAGCAAGGTAGGGTACCTTAGAGGGGGGTAAAGAGGTCTACGGCGGGTGGGGGGTAGGGAACCGAAAATTGCAGGGGGTCTGGGGGGCTGTGCCCCCAGCGGGGGTCCAGGGGGCAGCGCCCCCGGCAGGGGGTTTGGAGGACAGCGTCCCCCAAAAGCTGAAGCTTTTTTGATAAATTAGGGGTCCCCAGATGCCATTCTACGACATTTCATGTCCTTTTTTTCTTATCCTGGAGGGTTTGCCGTCGCAATAGATGGAGAGCAAGGAAAAAACTGTCAGACACGACTTTCTGGATGAGTTTTTTTTTTTCATTTTAGGCACCATTATCTGCAAATGAAAACAGAAAGTACAAAAGAAACAGAATGTTGCTATTGAAATCCTGGGGTATGCAAGGCACACACCAGGACTTCGGCCAAGGGTCCCCTCGGAAAAAGGCTATGGGGGTAACATCGGCCGAAGGTCGAGGTTATCCCCCCCTAGCCTTTTTCCGGCAGGGGAATCAAAACAGGAAGTACAAAAGAAACAGAATGTTGCTATTGAAGACCTTCCTGGTGTGTGCAGGACACACACGAGGACTTTGCCCAAAGGTACCCTTGGAAAAAGGCTAAGGGGGTAACCTAGCAAAAGGCCGAGGTTACCCCTCCTGGCCTATTTCCGGCAGGGGAATCAAAAGGGAAGTAGGTAGGTACAAAAGAAACAGAATGTTGCTATTGAAGTCCTTCCTGGTGTGTGCAGAAGGCACACACCAGGAAAGACTTCAATAGCAACATTCTAGGGGGGGGGGTAGGGCCTAGCCTTTTCCGGCAGGGGAATCAAAACAGAAAGTACAAAATAAACAATGTTGCTACCTATTGAAGTCCTGGTGTGTGCCCTGCACACACCAGGACTCTTTTCCCACCCTTTTCCGAGGGTACCCTTGGCCTTCGGAAGGCTGGGGGGGGGTAACCTCGCTGAAGGCCGGGGGGGGGGTAACCCCCCTTCCCCCCTATGCCCAACCCTGATGCTGTCCATCAGCCCATTGAACTTTTATCGGTGTACGAGTAGGTGTTATATTTTTCTGTAGTTTAGTAGTAAAAAATTAGTTTAATTTGCATGGCGAGGACTCCGGCGCAAATCAGCACGATTCAGAAGAACCTCCGGTGGAGATGGATATGAATACAGACAGCATGGTATCAGGGATGATATGGTGCGCATAGTTTCCCAGAAAACCACTGCACAAGGTTTCGCTTGAAGGTTGCAGCACCAATATCAACCGGCCCACCAAAAACCACAGGAGGAAGTGAATTCCACTCATTGACTGTCCTAACAGCGAATGAGAACAAACCAACATCCTTATTTGATTTACCCGGTGTAAGCTTAAAGTCATGATCATGCCTTCCAAAGTAGGTTGGAGGAAAAAGGAATTCCTTCAAGTAAAACCTACCCCCAACATTATTTAATGCCAGAAAAATGCCAGCTAGCCTTGCAACTTTCCTGCGGTTTGCTAATGAGTTCCAGCCCAAATGGTCAAGCATTTCCGAAACACTATCTAGAGATGCATATCTGCCAGTCACAAACCGTGCTGCCTTCCTTTGAATACCCTCCAACAGCTTTACCTGTGAGATGTGATATGGATCCCAAACAAGTGAAGCGTATTCCAGCAGTGACCTAACCAAACAAAAGTAAACCTTTTCTTTGATTTCACTACTCGCCTGTAGAAGGTACGATGCACAAAGTTTAGGCCTAGTTATACCTGAAGGGTTTCTGGTTGATGGGGGTCGTGCTCATGCCTGATTGCTTCTCATCAATGAGTTCAATAGAAGCTTACAGAAGGCATGAAAAGGTTTCCTCTTTTGATTTTGCATCAAAATCTGTGAACTTACTCCTCAACAAGCTCCAAAGCCAATCCCATATGAAATGATTTGTAGTAGTTAGTTGTCTGTGTTCACAAGAAATCCATACATTTCTATTCCACCTCTCTGGCTTACTGAATGATTCATGTCAGAATTTTTGTCTGTACCTACAGGAAAGCGGAGAAAAGTGCAGGCTTGTTGACTTATCTGACACAGGCGGCAACAATATCACATTTTTAATTTTTGGTACTTCCTTTTCAAATCAATAAAATATGCTTCCACGGTTCATTTCTAGTGAAATGAACCGTGGAAGCATGTTTTATTGACTGGAAAAGGAAACTGCTGTCTCCAGGTAGATCCTGGCTTGGTGACAAAAATCTGTATTCTCACACTGCACGCACCATTCCAGCCAATTTGACAGAGCAAAGAACAGCGAGGTGTGTACTGAGAAATATCAAGCAATCCTGTGCCAGGCATGGAAGTCGTCCCATGATGTCCTATTTTTATGCATTTCCTATAAGTATTGTCCTATTGCAAGACAACTGTCGTGGAAATGCTGAAAAATAAGCTAAAAGTCACGGTACCTATCTAAATATGCTAAAAACATAAAAACATATGCCAAAATTTGCTAAAACAGGCACCTACCAAAATGCGAAAATATGCTTTAAAGCATGCTAAAAAATATTTGGAAGCCGAAAGGAACACTAAAATTTCAAATTCTCTTCATCTTCTGGGGGACGGAGTTACCCAGTACCCCTGCAAGGGGCTCCTCCCCTTGGAACCTCTCTGGGGCTCTATGCAAGACTCCGCAATGCTTCCAGCAGGCTTATTAGCAACACTTTATTTTGGAATTTGAAAGTGACACTATTTCTTTGCCAAGGAAATGGACGAGCAAAGGTCAAGGAAATGAAAACCCATGAAATTTAGGAACCCTGAAAGTAAATTCCGATTTCTTTTCTTTGCAATCGGTTGGCAAATTGCTGTCACAGAAAAGAAATTGTTTTTCCTTTTTCTTACATCTTGATGCTCTTTGGATAAAGCCTGATCTTTGTAGGTATCCTACCTGCCTACATAAATTGTGCCGACCAGTTTCAAGTGAGAGTTCATATTTGTACTATCTAACACCCCACATTTTGGTTAACCCCTCACGCCCGGAATTACGAATTCGGCATTTGCAATGGTATTCCGCAATTTTCGGCACCAAAAAGTGTCGCTCCCGCCGGAATTAATAATTTTTGCAAGGATTTTCGAAAAACGGAAAAAGCAGAAATGCATGCATTTCCCGCCGAACCAAGCCAGATTTCTGCTCTGTGTCAATAAAATCACTCATATTTTGATGTTTTCAATCAATAAAAACACTTTTGCACAAAAAGAAAACTGGCCAAAACACACACAAACCACTGAAAACCGCACCAAAATTGAGCAAAAACTGGAAAAAACAGGAAATTTCAACACGACACCATTTCAAAACGAATGCAGCAAATCGAGTGAAATAAGCGTCTGCTAAATCACGCGGCGGTGTGGAAAAGTCTTTCTACTTTTCGAAAATTCAAATTTCAGCGGCCGGCAGATGTCGTGCGATCGCGAAAAAGGCGCCTTCAACAGGAACTCAAGACAAAAACCCGGGAAATTTGAAAATTGCGCCAATTTGAAACGGTTGGACCGATTTTGGTGGAATAAACGTCATCTGGATCGCTGTTTATTCCTCTTTGACTATGAAAATTTCAGCCGACGCGATTCGCCGCATTCGCGGCGATAAACCCATTTGAATGCATGGTATTCCCGCGCGTACGGTGTACGGCAGTCGGCAAATCCCTGCATGAATGCAGAGATGTCATGCATTTTTATGCATTTTCCAGGTCTGAACAGTACTTGCTAAGGCCGTATCTTTTCTTCTGACCTTTTTTCCTGATCCTATCTTTTCCAACCTTTTCCTTCGCCTGATTTTGAACATCCCTGATTGTTAGTTCTTTTCCAAACCATAATATGCTTTGCCACTTTTTGGGGTTCAATTATTTCAGCTTTGTATGATGCACAAGAATGACATATTGCCAGTTTCTCATTCGGCATATCGACGGGTGGCCAGAGTTGCCCATCGCCTTATTGATGGAAACAAGGATGTTCCTCAGCTTGCCAACCAAGTTTGGAGCATTACAGTCGTGGATGGGCCTGAAGTTCAAAATGCATTAGTCTTACCGGTGAGTTCACTGGCTTTCTTCAAATCAATGGTCAACCTCTCAAGCCAGGTTTACGTACAAAGTAGGCCTACGCGTGCAAAATTATTCCACACCGCCGAATTACACATAGCACACGTACGCGGCCATCTGCCCTAAGCAGGGAATTACGTACATAGCACACGCCACGTGGCAGTGGGGTTTTCAATGATGGCAAACTAATCTCGGGCAGGGCTGCAAAAAGTCGTTTGGACCCCTGGAGCATGGATTTTGGAGCCTGGTCAAATTTTGGTCGATGAGCTTTTTTTTTGTTTGTCAGCTTTCTTTTGCTGGTCAGCCCGGTTCGGTCCCTGTCGAAAAATCCAAAAAGTTTACTTCGCTCGCCGATCTACATGTCTTTCCATCCTGGACGAAAGTTGGGGAGTTTTTTTTGCTCTCCAGCCCGATTTTAATCCCGGTCGGCCCACGACGGTCCCGGGAGCAATGTTCCCGTGCTCCAGACTTTTTGCAGCCCTGATCTTGGGAGTAGACAGAAAGTTTTTCAGAAAGTTTAACTAGGTAACTTTGCAATGAAATCCATTCCTTTCAGAATTTTTTTGGCTTCTTGGCATATTATGGCTGAAGAAACATGTTTGTTTTGTGAATAAATATCACAATGGAATCATTATTCACCCCTTCGACTCCAGACATGAAAACATTTTTGCTGTCCAAAACGCCATAACGCCACTATTGGTGATTTGGAGAGATGGGCTGACACCTCCAGAAATCCAGTCTGAGCAGAAATGTTCAAATCGCCATGACACCACATATGGCGATGCTGAAAAAAGGCCAAAGTGCCATGACGCCAATAGTGAATCAACCTCCATATAATTTCAATGGTAAGTCCAAGATCTGGGGTGGGTTGCTCTAGTCGGAGGTAAAGTAGGGAGTAGGCTACTCCCGAGGGTAAAGTCGAGGTTAAGCAGCTGGAAGTAAATTTCGGTTGCTGTAGTTGAGAGTAGCCTTACTCTGGAGTAAATATTTTCGAAAAAGTGAAATATTTACCTTCGACTTTTACTCCCGGCCAGGGGCAGGAGTAAAGTCGGAGGTAAGCAATTTGGGATGAGAAAAACGTTGTTTCTCGTCTCTCGGAATGCACCCAAATGTCGATGTTGAATTGACTGGTGTTCCAAATGTCATCTTTGGCTTTTGTCGTCTTGATGTCATTTTGCTTCGATTCGATGATGGGCACGTGATCTTTCACCAACTCCGTCAAAACTCTTTTCTCGTATGATGAGAAATTAGGTTCACGCTTTCTCTTTTCCCCCATTTTGAAGACTGCACCCGCAAGACTAAATGAAAAAGGCTGACCGGATCACACTACACTAACAACGGCTGGCAACCCTCTAAAAACTGCACAGCGTTAAAGTTTATTTTCTGTTTCGAGCATACATAACGCGAATTTATTTTCTGGTACAGGATTATTCTTCCCAAAAACGACCCGGATTATCCTTGGCGTGTGTGGCCGCTTTTAGACAGGAAGCTGGACCGACTCTTGTGGCATAGCCACTCAAAAGTCTGTTCATTTTCAGAATGGTCCGCGTCCTTTTTGCAGTCAGGGATGTGCAAATTTGAGCAAAAATCGGGAATCGTAGATTTTGAGCCGGTGGCCTTAATTTTCGAAACTCGTCAGTTTTCACCTCTTATGCTAATTCTACTTTTCGGAGGTTTTTCAATTTTCCGTGACCACGATCTGTCTGGTTTGCTTGTCGTTCCGCTCCTGCTTCTAAAACGTGCACTCCTGGGTGTGCAGCGCTGAACCGAAACTTCGTTGGCCATCCCGTGGCAATTGGCACCTACCTGCAATGGCGTGATGCCACATCTGCTGTTGTTACTATCAACTGGAAACCAGGCACACGTATTCATGTCAGGAAAATTTCAAAATCATGTTTGGGTTGCTTTTCCATCTGTGATATGTTTTGTTTCCAAGCAATCATATGCCAAACGAAAATGAAAAAAGTTTGCCGATGGGGAGACTCGAACCCACGATATTCGGATCTGAAGCCCAATGCCGTGCCACTGAGCTAGCGGCGCTTGCAGAAATTTCAGTTCTCCAATCGCACTCAAATGATAAAACTCGGATATTCAGGCAAAGAATGGGTTAGAGTTTCGAATCAGCACCTACCGCCGCAACCGCCGCAACATTTTGACTTTCCAGCCGCAACCGCCGCAACATTTTGGAATGCCCGCCGCAACATTTGGGGATGTCAAGTTACCTCCTATCGTGTCTTGAAAAGTTTACTTCGTTTGGGTTAAACGCCGGGGTAAACGTAGACCTGCTGTGGGAAAAATTCAGTTTGATTGTTGAGAAAGCTAAAGCAGTTTACATCCCCACCAAACAGGTGATCAGTAGGCCTCCAAAGCCACCGTGGTTCTCGGGACCTCTCGTTACCCAAAAGAGAAGGCTTCGACGTCTTTTCAGGAAACGAAGGGTCTCGACCAGAAACAAAGAAAATTACACTGACGCATTGAAGGAATACAATGACTCCAAATTTAAAGCACTTGAAAGTTATCTGTCCTCACTTCTACCCAATAAGGATGGTTTGTCGCAGTTTTGGGGGTTTAATAAAACAAGGAAGGGGGGCAGAGGAGCAACTGTCCCTTCACTGGAAGTTGATGATCCCACGGGGGCAGTGATGGAGGTTTCAAGTCCAGTTGATAAGGCAAATCTTTTAAATGAAACATTTGCTAAAGTTTTCAGTGTGGATCGTAAAACACCCCTCCCACAGGGTCCGTGTTCTGACCATTTATGGGAACCTCTCCTTGTCACTGAAACTATGATCATAAACAGAATCAAACGCATGGAACAAAAGAAAAGTGAAGGGCCAGACCCAGTGGGCATAAAGTTTCTCAAGTTAATTCCACACATCGTTTCTAAATTTCTGGTTATTATCTTCAATGCCAGTGTCAAGGAGGGGAATATTCCATCATGTTGGAAACGCTCTATCATCGTCCCAGTGTTTAAAAAGGTCGACGTTCCGTAGCATCAAACTACAGGCCAATAAGTTTGCTAAATACCTGTTCTAAAATCCTTGAGTTCATCATGGCTAAACACATCAGAGATTCCTGGAAACTTACTCTCTGGTCTCTGACGCTCAGCACGGTTTTCGACCAGGTTTCTCATGTGCTACTCAGCTCACTGGGTTCACGCAGGATCTAGCAGTGTCACTTGATCGGAGCTTACAGGTCGATGCCATCGCTATTGATTTCTCTAAAGCCTTTGATGTGATTAACCACATACTCTTGGTTAGAAAGTTGGAGCTTCCAGGGGCAGACAAATCAACTATTAACTGGGTTATGGGTTATCTCTCTGCTTGTTCCCAGTGTGTCAGCAGGATCGGAGAGCACCTGTCAAGTCCTCTTCTAGTCACATCAGGGGTCCCCCATAGGGTAGCATTTTAGGACCCTTACTTTTCATCATCTACATTCATGATATCGTGCAAGGCATTAATTCGCGCTTACGGCTATTTGCCGACGATTCATATATGTATACAGAAGTGCGTGCCCTATGGGTATGACTGTGAGGTGTTGCAAAGGGACTTGGATCTTATTCAAGAGTGGTGCAATAGGTCGGCTATGGCTATGAACGTCGACAAATGCAATTTAATAAATTTTGTAATAAAAAAGATCGTTTTGTGTTTAATTATGTTCTTTTTCATTGTGCACTTCTCCCACGAGCCGAGCTTGCGTACCTTGGTGTTAAATTTACAAATAAGGAGTGGTCCAACCATAGGTATAAGCAAGCTTACTTGCAAGGCAAATAGGGCACTATATTTTGTAAAACGGAATTACAGGAAGTGCCCCCCCCAGACAAGAGAGCTAGCTTATTTCACTCTGATGGGTCCCAGCATGGGACCCATGGCGTGAATGCCAGATCGCTGCTCTTAAAAAAGTTCAGCGTGTGGCAGCTCGCTTCGTGGTTGGAGATTATAGGCGCCGAAGAGTGTCACTAACATGTTAGTCTCACTTGGCTGGGAATCACTACAATCGAGAAGGCGTGTGGCACGACTAACATGCCTGTTCCTGATCCTTGGGAACGTTGGGGGTTGGGGCGGTTTTCTCGGATCTTTAGGCCTGCCAACCTTCTACTCTCACAGGGACCACAATTACAAACTTGATCTCAGACTTTTAAAAGAGACATCGGCTTGCATTCATTCTTGGGAAGAACTATCCCGGAATGGAACGCTCTGCCTGAGAGAGTGTTTGACCAGCCATTGAGTATCCCTATACTACAGGAGCGACTTCGAGATACATTTTTACAGACTCTACCCGACATTCCCTAGGTGCCCTTGGATGGCATGGTGATGGCATGTTGGGCTATAGTTTTGTTCTCGATCGATGAGACATATGAATCACCTGTAAAATTTAATGTTCATATTTTTTGCTTTCTGATTGTCCATTTGTTTTCATCTGCATTGATGTTGTTCTCCATAAGTAACTTTTGCTGTTCTGTGGCTCATTGTAACACAGAACAGGTGTCTGTACATATTGAAAGGAGGAAACTCCGAAAATATAATCATTCAATCAATCAAAAAAAATCAATCAACATTTTGGAAATTTTTGTCCATTTTGGTGTTTTGGTGTTTTTTCATGCCTGAGTTGAGGCCGTCGACCAGATTCAAGCAAATGGGCGATTGGTATGACGGGGAGAAGTGATTTATTTATTTATTTGTTTATTTTGTAAATCGTCACAAAATGGTCTTGTGACACGTCAAGAAAAACAAGAGACAGAGGAGAAAAAAATTGCAGATAAAACACGACATATAGGTAATGAGACAAAGGGAGCTAACATTTTTACGAAACGGATAAATATGATGAGGAACTGGATGGCAGAGAGTTCCAATCCCTGGCAGTCCGCGTGAAGAGGCCATTGAAATGCGGCGAGAAGGAGCAAAAAGGGATACAGGGTTGAGAAAATGAGGCCAAAATCTGGAAACGCAAGTACAATGTCGGCCCCGTCGTAGAGGGTACATGGATATGGGCTTTTATGAAATCGGAACAGGTCGTATTCGGGTTGTTCCATGTCCTGAAAACAGCTGTACCCGGCAAGCTCTCTGGCCAATTATTTTAGACCACATGGAGCTGGGGACAGTTATTATGTCAGACTGTTGGGCCGCTTTGCGTTTTTAATTCAGCGACACTCAGGATAAGTTATCTAAACATTTACATTGCGCTGACATCAATGACCAATTATTTAATAAATGAATCATGACCCAATCTTTTCGCTCACCTTTTCCACAGGTAGGTACTCACCGATTCGTTCGCCCAACATGTCTTTCTAAGTACCTACGAATACTTCCCCTTGTGAGGTGCCGCTTCATACATCACGCCATGTGCGCTCTACAGGGTGGCCCAAAGTCCCAGAACTTCCTGTTTTTTAACAAGCTGTTGTTTTGTTCTGTTTTCCTTTTACATTCTAGGTTAGTTTGTTTGTGATTGGTACTGGGTTATGGAAGACAATAGTCCTACTGTCCTAACACGATAGAAGAACGGCCCATAGCCACGCTTTGGTGCCACGAACGGGCCCCTGAGGGCATACTTTGGAAGACATACGAGGTGCTTTTGCAGCACTCTTTGACAAGGCTGCACCATCCAAATCAAATCTTTTGACCTGGGAGAGGAAAACCTTCCTGACGAGCAGCGTGAAGGATGCCCAGCGCAGCGGCCGGCCCTCCACACGAGTTCATCAGGTTGCCATTGTCAGGGCGTCGGTGCTGCGGTCTCCAGTGAAGTCCACGAGGAAGATGGCGGCGCAGCTGGGGCTTCCACGTTCCAGTGTCCAGGGGTGCTAAAGAAGGACTTGCACATGCGAGCATTCAAGCCCACGGTCATCAACGAGCTTTCAGATGCTGATCTCGTTAACCGCCAGGCCGCCTGAGCTGCTCTTTTGGTAGCTTTCCCTGCAACACCCCTCCGCCAGTCTGTCTTGTTCAGTGATGAATGCGCCGTTTATCTCAGCTTGACTGCGCGCAATGTTTACTTCTGGAGCGACGCGAACCCCCACTTTACAGAGGAGGTCCAGACTCACCCTCCTCATGTCATGGTGTGGGCCGGATTGACGGGCCGGGAACTGCAACCATTCCGGAAAACTTTGTTCTGGGATTTTTGGGCCACCCTGTATGTCTTGAGTGTGCGCATATAACGAGGCGGCTGACTTTGTACTTGCGTTTCCAGATTTTGGCCTCATCTATCTCAACCCTATATCCCTTGCTGCTCCTTCTCGCCGCATTTCAACGGCTTCTTCACGCTGACTGCTAGGGAACTGCCAGGGATTGGAACTCTCTGCCACCCAGTTCCTCACATTTATCCTTATCGTAAAAATGTTAGCTCCTTTTGTCTCATTATTGTTGTCTTTTATCTGGAATTTGTTTTCTCTCCTTTGTCTCTTTTCTTGAAGTGTCACAAGACCATTTTGTGGCAAAATAAACAAACAAATAAATAAATAAATAAACCACTTCTCCCCGTCATCCTAATCGCCCATTTGCCTGAATCCGGTCGACGGCCTCACCACAGGCCTGAAAAAACACCAGAACACCAAAATGGAGAAAAAAAAGTTCCAAAATGTTGCGGCGGGCATTCCAAAATGTTGCGGCTGGAAAGTCAAAATGTTGCGGCGGCTGCGGCGGTAGGTGCTGATTCGAAACTCTAACCAAAGAATGTTCAGCAATTTGGACACCTCTGTCATGCTCCCGCTCCCACCTTCGTTTTGCTGCAAGTTTTGGCGCGGACCATTCTGAAAACGAACGCACTTTGAACGCAACTTCCGACCGTTGCAGGTGGTCTCTCCCCACGAGGAAAAAAACGCAAGTGGAAATCAGCCAAATTGAATGGAACATTCGGGTTGAAAAGCAATCCGACAAATGTTGTTAAATCGATGCAACAAATCTCGTCTTGGTAAACACATTCCAAAAACTTGCATGGCCTATACATGCGCACCTATCCCCATAGAACATCTTTTGCTTGCAAGCAAAATGGCACTGAAGTGAACGTCATTGCTTTTTGAACGTGTGGCACTGTTTTTATCTGCGGTTGTCTGATGCCTCCTTTTGCGGTGGCATGCAACTCATCCAAGAGTCACGCGCACATGGCTATCATGCGGAAGATGAATGAATGCGGAAGGAAAATAAAAGCACATTTCATACACGGATAACTTTTGACGTATGTACTTTTGACGTATGACGTATGTACCTACACCACGTGAAATGCTGTGAAATGCGGTACCATCTTGGAAAACTCTTTTGGATGGTCATTTCAAGTGAAAATTCAGAAGGTTGTGCCAGTTCGACACACATCAATTTAAATGGCTATCCCTGCAATGAAAAGTTTAAAGGGACTTCCCCACATCCCACAGGCTGACTCCACCACAAAAGCTGGGAGTAGCTACACCTGGGTGCAAGTCCTGAGGTAACTGCCCCTGGGTGTAACTTATCGAACAGCAACCGGATTTTACTTCTCAGAGGTAACTACTCCAGGGTAAGCCATACTATCGAGGTAAGTTACCTCCGACTAGAGCAACCAACCCCTGGCGTTTTCACCTCTTTAGATCGGGCTCGACCTGGCGGTTCTGACACTCTTTCCAGTTTTCTCCTAGCCCCACCCATTCTCATTCTACACGCAGTTGAGAGAATGACGCCAATATTGGCGTTGTTAAATGGGAAATTAACATGGGATTTCAAATCTGGCATTTTGGACACGCTTTTTTTGCTCTCTGGAGTACGTCTGAGAGAGAAAGAGAGCAGAAATTGAGACAAGGTGTTTCGAAAATCTGGTCTCGGTTGAATTTTTATGCGCAGTTCCCAGAAATCTTTTTTTTTTCATGTCAACTTTTAGTTGATTTGTTGTTGGAATGACCCATTGCGTTGAATGCCTGAGAACTGACAAAAGGCCTGTGATGGCAAAGTACACTTGGAGCGGCTGCCCCATAAGGACTGCATTCCCGTCAACATTTTTATTCCTATCAAACCAACAACTCTTGGAACTGTGATTTTTCTTCAGATTTAGTTAGCAGTGTTCGCATTTTTGTCGCTGAGTTTTCTCTTTTCTCAAATCCAATTCAACATTCAGGCGTGGGTTTCTGGAATACATTGTGCCGATTTTTTAAATGAATTCCATCTTTTAGGCTGCAGATTTTTTTTTATTTTAATGCAATTTCGCATTCAAAATAAAAGAATCCACAGCATAAAAGATGGGCTTGGTATAAAAAATCGGGCAATTAGTGATGGCGCCAAAAGGGTGTTAGTTATTGCAATTTCATGTGTGCAGAAAAATGAAGTGTGCAAAAATTGCAAGACTTGAGTTTTTCTTTGATTAATGCTCGACACCCGGTACTCTTTTGGAGCACACCATTATTGGCGTTATGGCATTTTGGACACTTTAAAAATCTGGCGTTTGGGTATCCTTTTCATTTTTCTGTTGTGACGTTTTGGCCACATGAGCAGATCACACCACAATAGGTGCCATGGCGCTTTGGAAACTTGAATCTTTTCTTGTGCTGTCTCTTTGGACACAAGGTGAGAAAACGCCAATATTGGCATGGAGTTGAAGGGGTTCATCGACATTGTGGATTCAGGTGCATTTGCCAAAACAGAAACGGTGGTCAATTAGGAGGCCTAGCTTTGAGCTTGAATGCAGTATCATTCCCAGACAAAATGTGGTGTTGGTGACCCTGCAAAAATTGCAGCACAGAATGTGGCAGCATTCTCCAGTTGGAACTGGGTATCTGCATCACGAGATGTTGTCGCTCCACAAGAAAGTGGCAACAGAAGTCAGGGGAGTTACCCATGTGTGTGTCATGACATTTGCTGCTCAGGTTGAATTTTGTTCCTCAGGTAAGGAAAGCTGTCCGGAAACAGGGACAAGTGGGCTGAGATTGTGTGATTGTGAAGGCTTTCCCCAGTTTCCAAGACTCTCCCGATTCCATGTTACATTATTTTGTGCATAATAAAACTGAGTAGTTTTATTGCAAACGTTACTGATGCTATTAAACATTGAATAAGCTCCCAGAGATCGCACAAGAAAGAAAAAAAATGCACTTCACAAGCTGAAATTTCTACATTTTGACACTGGCGTTTTTTCTTTGACTCCAAAAATTATTGCACCACATTTTTATTTGAGTCGTTTTCTCCTTACCGTGGAGATTTTATCAGCAGCACATACCTCGTGGCTTGCACCGGTTCCCATCAGAACACCGAAGTTAAGCAACGTTGGGCCAGGACAGTACTTGGATGGGAGACCACCCTTGTACCCCTGGTTGTGCTGCTGAAAGGGAGCTTAGTGGCCAAAGCTCCTCGTCCTTCGGATGGGACGTTAAGCAGGAGGTCCCATGTGCAGAATCACGTCAATGCGCACGTTAAAGAACACTTAGCTGCAGGTCCAGAAAGAGGCCGGGCGAGTTACAATACACAGAAGGCCATTCGACCTAGCAGCGATAGCTGTCTGCACCAACAGCTGCTGTGACATGAAGTTAAACTTGCCACCAGCCTTAGGGCGTTCGCAAGTAAGATTCATAAGAGATGTTCGACAGCTGCATGAAACACCCAGCTGAAAACGGCTCCTCCTTCGACTTGCTTTTTGCTGTAGCGCTGCATCTTTGCCACTTTCGATTTTACTTTAAGAATAAATTTCTATTTTTCAGAGTGGAAATATTTTTGTGTACTCTGGAATGCTGGAACTTTGTACAACGGATGATCAGTTGGGATGTATTTTGGGCCACGAGATGTCACACGCTGTTCTTGGTCATGGGGTTAGTGCTTTGGCAAAGAAAACCGTGTTCGCGGTTTTCTCCCATTAGGCACCTACTGTGTTTTTTGCATTTTTCTTTTGATACATTTTTTTTTTGAAAAGAAAATGCCTATGGCAATACTGGCTCTTTCCTCGGTGGCAGGTGAACAAGACTTGAAAGGCACGTAATAAATTATGAGAAGCGAGACGTTGGCATTTCGTGCGACAGTGCTCAGGAAGATGGTCAAGACAGCAGCTGACGAAGGTAGGGTTCTCGACTAAACTACATCCTCTTCAATCCTATTTTATGCCCACCAGGTAGGGCATAAAATAGGATTGAAGAGTATGCAGTTTAGTTGAGAACCGGATGTGGACACAGCGGGCTCCATGAGTCAAGGGAAGCAAGATCAGATTGCGATGAGTTTGCATCGTATTCGGATTCAATGGTCATGTGGGGAATGCAGTCATCAGCAAACAGCTTGATGTTTGAATAGTCCACGATGTCAGGATGACGTTGATGAAAATGAGAAAGTGAAGGGGGTCCAAAAGACTGCCAGGACAATGAAGTAGGCAGGCACCTTGCATTATTGGTGCCCAGGTTTATTCTGCCAGGCGAAGGCTGGGCCTTAATCTTCCTGGATGTAGCCAATTTTTCTGTGTGGGCAACATTATTTTCTTTGACGTGGCATTCACCTGCTTTTAAAATAATTTTTACACTTCCTGCGCATCCAGATAGGGTTGTTGGAAACATTATTTTGCGACAGGATTTGAAGTTTAATTTGCAATTTGATTTTTTTCAGAGGCCATATCCTAAGATGAATAGAATGGAACCTTGTCCCTCCATAGTTCCTAGTTGCTCCTAATTATTTGTGTTCCGGCAGCCCATCATATTTTTTCTGTCTTGTGTTTTGACACCCTACTTCAAAATTGACTATTGATTTCTACTTCCAGGTGGAGAGATTGAGCTTTGCTAGCTTTCTAGATATGCTGATCATATTGCCACTTGTAGTTGTGTGGGCAATTTTTCCAACCGACATAATAGCAGCAATCTTTCACTTCTTGTTTACGAAAACAATTGATATCAGTTTCGTTTTGCCTTACGACCGACAGATGGAGACAGAGGCAGATATTGTTGGACTTCAGCTGGCGGCAAAGGTCAGTCCTTAGTAGCCTATCCCTTCCCTTTTATTATTTTCATTTTGTGTGATGCAAAATTTGCTCGATTGTGGCCATCATTTGTAATTTGTGTTTCAGATCACGGTTTATGCAATGCAGTGCATGCCACGTCGACCATCTCGGCTGTGAGGCTGATCTTTAGTGTTCAGAAAATACAATGGAAGGCTCTTTTGGTTGAAGCAAGAGCATTTTATTAATTTTTGTTTTCAAATTTGGAAAAATTGCAATTAGGTACTCGATTTTGCATGGTGTGGAAACCTGGAAACTACACTCACGGTCGTACGTATGCACCAAAACCACTAACCCCAACCCTAAGTTTGAAAAAAGTCAATTTCATGTTCAGATGCACCTTTCTCAACGATGAAAAAGGAACACTGTTGTGCATAGAAATCAAATTTTCCAACAGATTTCAATACAAAATTTTTAATGAAGAACTTCGTTGGAAAATTTGATTTATATGCACATCAGAATTCCTTTTCCATCGTTGAGAAAGGTGCATCTGAACATGGAATTGACTTTTTTCATGCTTAGGGTTAGGTTTAATGGCTTTGGTGCATTCATACGACCGTCGATCTCCTACTTCCTGTGTTTTAAAATTTCTGCATCACAAAGTGGAATTTCAGGAAACATGGTAAAACACAAGAAAATGACTAACAGCCTTTATCCATTCGTTTGGAGAAATGCAGAAATGCAATGTTTCGCTCCCTCTTTGTGAAACTTGTTTAGGTGAGCATCGATGGTTGACGGACACTGAAGATTGATTTCGGTGCTCGCCCGAAGAAGCTCCACGGAGAGGGAGCGAAAAGTTGCATTTTCACATTTCTCCAAATGAACGGATAAAGCTGTGTCATTTTCTTGTGTTTTACCGTGTTTCTTGAATTTTAGAGAATACCGACTTGTATTCATTCACTTTGGAAGATTTTCAGTTTTGTTCCAGAAATTAACAAAATTTCAAGAAGTGCCGTTAAAACTGTCACTATTTTCATTTTCACGGAGCAGGCATGCTATGATGTGAGAGCAGCATCTGCGTTTTGGGGGAAGATGGCAGCACTGATGGAATACAGCTCTCCAGTTGGCACACCACTCTCTGGAGCTGTCGATTGGCTCTCAACTCACCCAAGCCACCACACAAGGCAAGAAAAGTTGGATGAGCTTATGCCGAGTGCCTTGGATCTCCGAGAAAGTTGCAAGGTAGACAACCTTTTATTCTTCTTTAACTTGCGTAATTAAACTTACTTTCCCATGAAAGATTTTCAGTGTGGCTACAGAATACGACTTTGTTTTACTGAAGGGGATTCTAAATTTAACAGGTAACCATGAACTCATAGCCTAACATTATTTCTATGCATTTGCTCACTGGAAGGTGTGGTCTTCCTTGTTACTACCCTAATATGGTGCTTCTGGAGAATCAACAAATTTGGTAAAAAAAAAGAAGAGTTCATAAACCAAAGAAAATCCAAGGTTGAGTTTGGAACACTTTTTTCGCGTTTCGATAATTCTTGCTCGGCAACAAACCTTTCTCATAACGTAATGTTATGCCCAGGCAGCATTTCTCAGAAAAACAACAGGATCCATCAGTTTTGTTATGGTCTGGGTAATCACTGGCAAATCAACCTGTTCGATATAACCTTCATTGTTCGCGTTCATTTAAATTTTGGTCATTTAGATGCAGACTATTACAGTGTGTAAGTCACTGGAGCAGAAGTTTACAATCTCACAGTTTTTTTTCGCACTCAGCACCCCATGTATTTCAAAAGAGTTTTCAGCACAACAGAAGAAATCAACAGCGAGATGCATTTTTTGGATGTTGCAAATGGAGCGAAGAAAGCCGGCCGGAATCTTATGTCTGTTGCGTTCACATTCCGAAAGCGGGGCATGTTCAAAAAGACACTATTTTGGTCTATCCGCCTGCCAGACATCGACCAAATTGCATGTGCAGGTTGAGAAGCACCAGGCCACGTCTAACGTTCCCCGATTTTCGATCCACACAGTTAGTCCCGGAAGTCGAGAAGACCAAATTTTGGTTCCATATTTTGAGGGACTTTGGGTCCCCATTGAGAACAAGAGGTTTTTCACTGGTTTTTGTGGGTACGGCATGGAAAAGGGGGGTCGGAGCATTTTTTCATTGAACATTTTCTGTTCAGCTTACTTTTAGGAGTCTGTCCTCGAAATATGGCTTTCATGTGATGACGATGACCCACAATCTATCTCAGTCATCCCAAAACAACCACAATTTGGAATTTTTCGGATATTGGGGGGAGGGCACTGCGTGGAAGTGGAAGCTTAGAGGGGATTTTGTCACTCAATATTTTATACTTCGCTTGGTCCGTAGAACTTGTCCTGAAAATTTGATGGTTCTACAGTGAAATCTTACCTCTCACGTGAATACTCCAAATAGGCCCATTTTGAGGGGGGACAACATGGACATGGGTGCCCGAAGCAATTTTTTTTTCTGATTATTTTCGATTTGTTTTGCAATTGGGAACGTGTCCACGAATTTTGGCGAAATATTTTTGGGACATCCTGTATTATGGGGAGTTTGATGCCAGATGTCCTTGAGAGCATACCTAACTCCATTTTAATGAAATTTTATTTTTACACACTTTCACGGTTTCATATGTTGTGTGCAAATCTTTTGCCACAAGTAAGTTCAAGCTCTCTTGAGGTGATGTCTACTTCTAATGTTTTAAACACCCTGTATTCGAGCCTCTTGTCTTTCACTCTTTTGTGATGCACTTCGTCTTTGCATAGGGCCTGGTGGCTTTTGTTGCACAACAATTTTCCTAACAAGATTCATTGTGTTTTCTTTTTGACAACAGTGTGGTAGACTTCCACGAGTTGACCCCAGGTCTGAGGTGGCTGAATTCAGGAAATCATTGGAGCATGCTGCATCAAAACCAGTTGGGATTCTCATCAATGGAAAGAAGTCAATTATATTCAGGAGTGATCTTACTGACACTTCACAAGTTAAACAACCAAGATAACAGCTGCTAAGCTTTTCATTTTTTGTTAGTTGTTTTGTTGTTGCATGAAATTCTTGTTCAAAGATGTGTCAGCAGCTCGTGTGGAGGGAGATCCCTGCGGGGCAATACCCTGTTTACATCTGTTTTTTAATTATCATTAAAAAGTTAATGATCATCAAAATCGCAAGTGTAAACACTTTTTTCCAATTTTTTCGATTAATGACGTTCCGGAACATAATTTAATTTTCAGTTTTTGTCATTAATTTTAGATGTGAACGCCCAAAATTAGGGAACGTCATCAGGAAGATCATTTATTTTAATTATGTTCCGAACATAATTTATTTTAATGACGTTCAAAACGTTTCGTGGTTTTGGGGTCGCTTGAGCACTTTTGAACGTATACAGAGGCGCAAATTCGACAAATCATGCTGCAGAAATGTTGCTGGCCATTCAAGGACACCACATTCCAGAAAAGAAAAAGATGGAACAGCTTCAAATACCCACGAAAAATAAAAAACATTTTTTATGGAATCTGAAAATTTCGTGGAGCGACTGCGTATTGAACCCGGGTCCTCTTGGTCTGCAGTCGAATGCTCTGCCACTGAGCTATACCCCCAAGCTGGTAATTCTGTTCTAAAAGAACGCTCATATTTTTCACTGTTGCTGTTTCCGGCTACGAAATTTTCAAGGGAACAGCAAGCGCAATCCGCAGTCTTTTTTAATGATGTTTGGCGAAAATGCAAATGTAAACGGGTCAAAATAAATGATCATTAATCGACAGTTTCGATTAATGAGCTTCCTTTTAATGATCATTAAAAATTCAGATGTAAACACGGTATAAGAAGTCCCCGCCAAAGAGAAAAATCCTAATCCAAAAAGCACCGGTGGAAGGTGGCATCACCTGCTGGGGCAGATTTCCTTCAAGCCACCGATGCCTTTACCTGGGACAGCATAAAATTTGAGGCGACAAAATTGCAAGAAAAAAAAATGAAAAAATGATTTACAGAAATTCATGGAAAGTGTGATCGATTGTTGTTTTCCGGCCTAAATGTTTTGTTCCAGTTTTTACCAAAAGCATTTCCAGGATTCAATCAATTCAATAGACCTACCACCTGATGAGTTGTGATCGTTTCTCATTGTTGCTTTTCTGAGATTCATTGGTGTTCCGTCCACCACTGACATTGATGAGGTTTTTGCCTCTTATAATCTATTTCAAGAGACACAAAATTGCAAATTTAGTGCTTACGGTGTAGTGGTTTTGAACTCTGAGCCTTCTTCTGACAAGGCAGAGCAAACCATAGTCTGACTCTGTTTGCCCTAAGAGTCATGGTTTTCAGGATGCCATTTTTGGTGTGCCTTTTGCTTTGGCCTCCTGACCCCCGCCAGGAACCCTGCCCCTTTAATCCCTGCTGGGTGGGTCCAACGTCCTGACCTCTGTGCTTGGGGTCGCAGTGCGGCCAACATCTTGCCCCCTCCAAATTTGGTGTTGCGGTGCCGGTGGGGGGCAAAAATGTTGTGGCCTATGGTATCATGGGCTAGGCTAAATCTCCCCCTGATCACCTGTGTGTTTATTGTGATCACCTTGTTTCCCTCCCCTCTTCGCTCACCCACCCTGGCTGTACCTACTCTTCGAATTTGCATTTATTCTTGTAGTGCTTACTGACTCGATATTCACTCCTGTTTTTGAACGTGCAATTTTGCAATCAAGTCAGCACTCGATGTGTATCAACTGTGATATCAATAAGTAGTGTTCATTATAAGAAAATAAGGGGGTGCTGTTACTTCTGCCGCAGAATACAAAACAACAAGAAGACAAAAACTCACGTGGTTCTTGTTGTTCAAAAACTCTCCTCGTTGTTTTGAATTCTGTGTCAGAAGATTCAGCACCTTCCCACTTTCTCATCATGCCGTCTGCAGTGCAAAAAACCATTTTATTTGTTCATTATGACATCGCCTGGAGACTTTAGATTTGGTTGCTCTCCTGGTAATATTCTGTCAACTACGTTTTGGCATGCAATGTTATGTCCACTGCAAAATGGCTGTGATCGATTCCATTGGAAGGACTCAGTCTGACTTGGATGATGGGGCCAGTGGCACAGGAAATGAGAGGTCGTGCATTTCTGTGCAAAAGGGGCATGAGAGGAATCGCAGACTGCTTCGGCTTGTTTGGCAATAAGACTGTCTACGCTGCTCTTCTGGACTCTAAAACTTTGAGCCATACTGCAGTTGGACTGAAAATGTTTTTGGAGAGCAACGAAACTGTCTTTTTCTTGGTGAGTGTGGATTTTATATAATAAATATTTTCAACGCAGATGAGGGATGAACACAGCAATATTTGCCCTGCGATGCCCTCTCTGGCACTTGCTGGATCGTCACTAAATCCATCAGGGGGCTTTCTTGCGCATTCTTTGTTCATATTCATTATTTCTTTTCATAGCTACCCAGTAGCAGACATGATTTTAATGGATAAATAAATTTAAATTTTAGTGTTTGTTTTGGATAAGTAAATTTAAATTTAAAAGTATATGTTTCAAGCACTACAGTTTTGTAAAAATTTCAACATCATGCAATGACAATATTACTCAGGATGTCACACAGAAAGAGAGTTCTTCTGAACTGTTTAGTTGCTTGAAGTTGTTGCTGTTGTTCTATTCCAGTCATTTGGTCCAACCAGGGAGCTGAAATTTAATAACTTTGTTTAGAGAACCATAGAAGAAAGTTGGCACAAGAAATCAATTTGCAGGTAGAATTTTTTTCCTGTCTGTTTTTTGGTCTCCCCAGACATTGGTCTCCCCTGCATGATCGGCTTTGCTCCAAACATGGATCAGCGAATCAGCCGAACAATCGATGCTGATGCGTGGTTAGAACAAGAGGGCTCAAGTTCTGCACAAAAGTTGCTTTAAATTTTATTGTTCTCAAATGTATGGAAATTGTGAGAAAAATTGGAATTTGTATGGTTTCCCCTGACCAGTTGAATTGATGCAGGCAGGCTCAGTGGGCTGAACAGTGTTTCTGGATCACCATCCTCACAAGAAGTTGATGACTGTTTCAGGCCCGCCGAGAGAATTTGCGGGGCCCTGGGCAAAAGTTCAGCTGTGGGGCCCTCTGAACAAAATCAAATATCGTGCGGTGCGGCAAGGACAAGAAATTGCAAAACCAGTAAAAACGAAGAAAGATGTGGCTATAAAAGATAACGGTGAACTGTTCAAATGCCTAAATTTTCCCCCAATTGTATCTTTTCCAATTAATTGCCAATTGGTTCTTGTCTTCCCCCATCTATTCTATTGTCTCCTTCTTTCCTTTCACTCGGGCGGAAAATAAATACATTCTCCCTTTTGAGGCCCAAACCACCCAGCCACCCTGAGATCTCAGGATCTCCAGGAAACCATGAACATTTCCTTTGTTTGCAATAATTAAATGCGAGATGCTGCCAGCATCAGTTTTGGATGGAAAAGGACGGAAAGTGAAGCAGGGACAATAATTTTGCAAACAAAATACGGCGTGAATAGCATGCAGCGTGTGAACTGTCATGCCAGTTGTTGCCACACTGCGGTGGAAAATATGCAAAGTTGGCATGGGTGATGCCATCAGCGAAATTGCTCCGTAACTGCAACCAGTGCAACCCCAAATTTCTGCGAGAAAAAATTGATTTGTGAGGATATTTCTATTGAAAAAATGAGGGCAGAACAAAAAATCAGGAGTGCGTGGGGCCCCACAAATCGTGGGGCCCGGGGAAAAATCCCCACTTCATCCCCCCTCGTCGGCCTGGCTGTTCTTTGTATGTTGGTTTCCTATGATGCCAACTGTCGACCGATCTGCTTAGGCACAAATATCCGATATGACAGCCTTAAAATCTTGTGCACAGAGATGAACTCAAGTATTATAAAAAGGGCAATTTGGGCATCAGTGTGGGACGATGTTGGATTAGACACCCTGGAAGTCTGAAATGAACACCAACGTTCAAATATAAAATGAGCAATTCAGGCATCCGTGTGGGACGAGACTCCAAAACCCTCCGTACAGAACAAACACCAACACCAGGTCTTTGGAACTGAAAAAGAAATGTGGAGATACTCAAGCAAATTTGTCTGAGCTGCAAAATATTTGAGAATGTCGACTCATTGGAATATCTTCAACCGAATTTCAAAGCCATTTCAAACTTGCAGCCATAGAGCTGAAGCATGTCCGGAATTAAGGATGGCATTTTGTGAACATTGTGTCTGCACGAAGGAATTCAAGTGATTGTTCGAAACATCTTCATTGTGTTTTCAATCAATCTACCAGTTGTTCGTAATCACAGCACGTATTCAACAGTGCCCTTATGAGCCCTTATAAGTGATCGCTGTTAATATTTTGGGGTGATGAAGCTTCAGGAAAACTCTTGCTTCCATCTGTGTTTGTGGATATCCTCTTGGCAGCACGTTTTGACATATTCGTGTTGTTGCCAGGTCTTGGCGTTAGGCTTGTCTTCACAACACTTATCAAATTGACAAGATGAGCCGCTGTTATTTTGGATACAACATTTTAATTAAGGAAGAGAAATAGCACTTTTTGTTTTTTTTTTGTAAGCACGTGAAACAATAATCGTCTCCAAACGCTCATCAAGATCACTCCGAAATAAATAGTTTACAAAAATATATCTCATCATAAAATTTGGCATTTGCACACACTTATTTCATTTTAACAATGTCAAACAACAAGAACGAATTTGTCAACAACCGGGAAGACTTTTCCTGGCACAAAAATCCAACATTGTTACCACGTACAAATTGTCAAGTATGCATTTTTCCAACATGCACATATTTTTTTTTTGGAAAAATGCCTTAATTACAAGTTCGACCGTCTGCATGCGCTGTGGGTTGCTTTTTTGATGAAACATCTCCATCCAAAAAGCTTCCTGGAAATTTATTTTGAACTTCTAACACATTGTGTGGCAGTATAAACATTTTAAAAAATAACGACAGGTTACTAACTTGAAAAAATCCCTCAATTTGTGGACTTGAACCAAATTCAAATTCACAAAAACAAAAAATAAAAAATCGACAAACAACAATACATCAATGATGAATTCCCCCAATTTGTAGAGTGAGTCATAATGAGAGTTTTAGACAGTTAGAGGGGAGTTGTGTGTGATGCCCTCGAAACATGGGCAGGACTACAAATTGGGAGAGCTTGCTAAGTTGAAGTGGGTGCCCACCCACTAGGTATGCAATCCACTTGGAACTGTTTGCCGATAACTTTGCCATCGATATCAGTTGTCTACAGAAAATCCACAAACAATCATTCAGCAACCTGACCTGCCTATAACAAAAAGTGAACGTTAGGTTAGTGGCAACCATTTTCTGAGTGATGTTCTTAACTGGCTTATGCGCTTCCAAGCCGTCGTTGGCAAAGTTGTCCGTAAACAGTTACCGAGTGGCGAATACAGCGGTAAAAACCATGCTCCTCGTTGGTTTGCACCCATACTTTGAAATTCCTTGTTGCCATGAGAACCACACAACTGTTGCCAGAGAAAACAAGGAGAAAAATGGCAACGAACATCGCCGCAGGCAACAAAATAGAAAGGGTAGCACACATGTGCTACCCTTTCTCGGATGCACAGGTATGCTTCCGAAAGAAAATCTAGTGTGCACACCCCATTCCATTTGAAGTTGAAAACTGAAAATGCCTCACACTCATCCATGCAAATAAACAGAATCACTATTTCTATGCTAAACCGCCAACACTTGCGGAGTTGGCAAAATCACTCGACTGCGGAGTTGGCAAAATCACTCGAAAATTTGGAATGGAGTAGTGGCCATCTGTCTCTGAAGATCCATGCTGAACTTATGAGTCAAGTGTGTTGGGTTGAGTTACAACAACTCCTGCACACACTTCAAGTTGCCGTTCATCACTCCAAATGTCATAATGCAGCTCTTCGGCCTCGACCATGGGCTTGGCGACATGGATCAGTAGTTGCGTTGACAAACAACATCTTTTCTACAACAAGATTGCATTTTTGTGATCTCTGGATAATTGGGGCTCGAGAATGTGAGGGCACATTTTGTTGTTATGAATGGCCAGGTCAAAACCATTTCATCGTTTGACGATGTTATCCAAAATGTGTTTTTTCTCTCGTGTGGGACTGATGTGAAATGCCAAAGGCTCTGCAGAATTGGCCATCAACCACCAACCAGTGGGTCCGGAAACGCCATTTGGAAGGAAAGCGAAAGAATGGTTTCGATATTCCCAGCCTTTTTTCTCCTGGTCTGTCTTCCCTGGATGGAATTCAAGAGTGGGGTGCCGAAGTTTGGGATGCAAACCGAAATGTAGTAGCATTAATAAAAGAGATCACCATCATGGCGCGAGTCTGCCCACCACCATATGCTCACCAGATGCCAAGCACAAGCAACTGACAAGAATTGGAATGTCAAAATATCCCCCCGCAAACACGGAATAACTTCATTGCCTACAATCGGTGGCATGTCCTCCTTCTGATATATGAAACTGTAAAAACGCACAGGGTTTCAGAATTTACAAAAATTGGAAAAGTGAGTCGCACAAAACAGCTCATTTTGGCACCCCATCCGCCAGCTCCCCCGGCGCAGTGCCGGGGTTGCCACCTCCAAGTTACGGCCCTGATTAATGGCGACGCATTTTGGTTTGTGGGTCCTGTAGTTGTTCTCGTGACAAATTCAGTCACATAAATACATTGTGCTAACAAACCATCACAACAGATGCCCATTTATGGGCACCATAACTATTTGTGGCAACAATGTTTTTTGTGCATGTTTTTTGTGCACAGGGTGTCACGTTAATCAACCACCGAAATTTCACAACAGATTCCCCAGGACCATTCAAATTGAAATGAATCAGGGAAAAAAGTGATTCGATGCCCCATAACTGAGTTATGCCCCCCCCAAATGGACCCTTTTGGGGTGTTCATGGGGGAGGTAAGATTTCATCGTAGATCTGTCAAATTTACAGGACAGGTTCGATGAAACGAGGAAAACAAAAAATATTCAGTGACGGAAAACCACCCGAGGCTCCAATTCCATGCAGTGCCCCAAAAAAATCCAAAAAAACCCAATTTGTGATTGTTTTGAGGAAACGTGAGATACGGAGATTGGGGGGTCGTCGCCAGTGACCGATTTGTTGAAAGTTAACTGGGGGGGGGGGGGTAAACCTCATTTTTAGGGCAAAATACCCATATTTATGCATAAAATACCTCAATTTTGGGTGAAATATTTTTCAACTGGGGGGGGGGGTAATACCCCCCGTACCCCCTACAAATCGCGCCCTGGTCGTTGCATCAAAGCCATTTTTCGAAGGCGGATTCCTAAATGCACACGCAGTTGCCACTCAAAAACCGCTAAGGCTTCTCGTTCAGGGGGTTACGAGTGTTACCATGGTAATGTTGTGCTCCCCTATGAAACCCCAAAAGGGTCCATTTTGGAGGGCATAACTCAGTAATGGTGGGTCGAATCATTTTTTTCCATGGATTTAGATTAAGTTCGATTTGTACGGTCATGGGGAATCTGTGATATTTTGGAGGGTTGATTTACGGGATACACTGTATACTTGAGAGCATTCTTGGTTTTCGGCGGTATTTCCTCATTGTCACGTATACTGGGCTTCAATTTAATAGCCGATTCAGCAGAGAGATTTGCGTGCGAAAAAAGTATTTCTATGAACATTTGTCTGCTCCTTTTCAACTGTAGCAAGAGATGCATCCATATTGCAATGCCTCTTTGGCAGCAAATATTGCAATGAGTCAGAATTATGCCAGATGGCGCTCGTTGCATGCTGCATTTTTCCATCAGAGTATCCGAGAAATAAAGCATGGGACAATGAAGTTTCAAGTGTCGTTTCCTCGGAAAATGCATGCATTTTGCAATCGCGAATCAGAATTCCATTTGGAATTCCATTTCCTCATTGTCACATTTTGAAGAAAGCAAGCAATCATATTTCCCATGACCAGATCCCAACTGAAAAGTCTCCATGGTGGTCATTTTGACCTTAGGTGATTTATTTACACACCCCCACCCAGGGTTGGTCTCCTAGTCATCCCTAGTTGTCATGAGACGTTCGTTGCCTTAGCTCTCTCTCAGCTATGCACGGTTGTATTGCACAAATTAAGTTTCTATTAATGAACGAATATTCAGCTTTTTTGGCCTTGGTGTCAGACACTGAAAAAATTTTCGCCCAACAACATATTTTTTGTCAACCAACCAACGTCAAAACCCAAACTCGTTGAGAACGAAATTCTTCAGATTCTGGATGGAATCAAAATAGACAGACCCACCAAATGCGATGTTTTTGACCTGGACCGGAGTTCACCAAATCAGTGGATCCGATAGTAGGCAGCGGCTCTTGGTCTCGTTCATATCTGCAGTTCCTTTCCAACAGGAATCAGCATCGGTGCTTGATCCTTCAATCATAATTTCACGTCTCTCACCACGTGCGTCTCCTCCGAAAGCTGGTCCGGCTCGTAGTTCTCGTGTCCGCAGTCGTCGGCGTGGTGAGGGTTCGTTTCCGGCGAGGCCATCACCACAGCCATGCTTCCACTTCTGGTCCTGAAACAGCAGTTGGTACAGCAGGCTCCCGCGCTTGCGGAGCACTTCCGCAATGGTCATAGCACGGCCGACATGGTATTCAGCTCCTCCGTCTTCCGGGTGACGTAAGCACTCGACCTGTTGTAGACGCTCGAGTAGGTCGACCCGACTGCCCTCTCGCCGACCAGTTTCATTGGCACCGACTTATGCTTGCCACCGCACCTTCGACAGCAGCTGCTGATTCCGATCTTTGAACCGCACCTCTCGAACTGCCTCTTCATCGACCTCCGAAAGTTCTTCGACATGAAGGAATAGATGAACGGGTTGATGCAGGAATGTACGAAAGGTAGGAGGTAGATGGCAACACGGAGGTTGTACAAAACCGGCGAGAAGAATGTCAGGCCAATCTTGAGAGCGATCTCCATTATCAGCCTCGGTCCCCAGCAGGTCAGGAAGAGCAGGATCACTAAAATAAGCATCTTGATGACCTGGAAGAGCAAAAAAAGGTAATTTTCTCGGAAACTTGTAGGATAGGGTCCGAGTTTTTTCAAGTCTGTAAATAATCGGGCTTTCACTTGAGTTAAAAGGCTGGTTTCCTTCTTGTCATGGCATGCAGGCTGCAGGTGCAGGGTGATACTGCTATGATGCTGGCCAACAGTAGGTGTTGCCACTACGTAAGCAGATTTTGTTGTTTCCAATCCACTTATGAAAATGATCTCACGTGTCATTGTTTTAGACAACTGGTTATAATCGAAGCATCTGGGAAGTTTTTATACAGGGTGTTCATTAAAGGTGGGGCACAATTATTGATGGGGGATGTTCCTGTTGGCCACACGAATCAAAATTTTTCTGCGGCCCTCCCATTTCCAAGATATGGCCTCCCATTTCATATAGCCTCCCAAATGGCCCCATATCTTGGAAATGAGGGTTGCGACGCATTTTCAGTCCGAATTTTCTGTTTTCAATTTGATCAAAGGAACCTGTCTGCAAAAATTGGGGTTTGTTCCATGAAATTGAATTGAATTAAACCCTTTTGGGCCCCCAAAAGGCCATTTTGGGGCCATATCTTGGAAATGGGGCGTCGGAACAAATTCATATTTGTTGATGGATAAATTTTGATTCGTATGGCCGTCAGGAATATCCCCTGTCAGTTGTATCGCACCTTGGCAATACACCATGGTTCCAGGTAATGATTGCAATGCTGAAAAACAGACGGGCATCAATGGTTAATCGTGGCATCACGGAGGAGCCACCGCGAAACCACCTCACCGCCGCGGTGCTGGCGGCAACACAGTGCCAACCATGATGCCGGTAACTTTGTTTAGAGACAGCCACGTGCTGGAGAAGGTTCCCGTCACGCATCTGCCACCGAAAAGGAACGTGAGCACAAAGTCCTCTGCAGCTTGGGAAATCCAATCGTCGAAAAACAGTGATAAAGAATAAACGGCAAGATGAATAAAAAAATTGGGAAATAAGCCGAGATAAATAGGCAATAAACGTAAATGGTCGAGGGACGGCATTTTTCGGATTCACTGTAAAAAGCATATTGACACTTTTCGACGAAATTTGACAAAATATCCAATGTCAATTATTCATTTGACCATTGCCTTTGGTTCGCAAACATAGTTCCCGTTCGTTCCAACAACGTGGACAGCACGTCCATGTCATGAAATACTCAGACATTTAAAATACTCGGGCCATAGGAGATTTTTATCAGACTTTTGAAGCACGGGGAAATGTTATTCCCCATCTAGTAAGCGCCGTTAAATGCATTCCTTCATGTAATGTGTTTTGCGGCGCATGCGAAATGTGGAATTACATTGACCCGTGCTTCAAAAGTCTGAAAGAATCGCGTATTTAGAATGGCTACGTATATCACTCAAAGATCACTATGCTGTCACGTTGCTGTCACGTAAAGGTTGGCTCGAAATCGAAATAAGGGTTGCACAACGTTGTTCCGAAAAATGACTTGGAACCGAACAGAAGCAACGCACACAAATTCCATCATCCCGCATTGCTGCGGCAACTTCCACTGCAGCTCGCGAGCACCATGCATCTCTGGAGAAGCGTCAGGAAATTTCGTTTTTTTTCGTTTTTTTTTTTTTTTGTTTTTTTGCTTTGAAATATTTTGCGCTATCTGTTTGGGCTCAATGTGACGTTAAAGTTGCATTTATACCAATCTGGATTTTGCCAGTTCAGATACCAAAACATTTTTCGAAAAAAAAAATTAGACGCGATAAAAATGGTTTTAAGCGCCAGCAATTTCTATCCCGCATGCAACACACACAATTTTAAATTTCATAAGGTTGCAGCTATCGAAAAAAGGGAGCAGCACATTGATGTGATTGCTGTTTGAACAACAAATTTGTGACGCCTGCAATTTTTATTGCATACTGAAAGGTTCAAGACCAACACTACGCGTGAACTCTCTTGACCCGAGCCGATTTGCAATCCAATTCAGGTGTTGACGGTCCGACTGCAGGGTGTTCCTGAACCAGCGCAAATGACGATTCCCAATGTCCATCAGGCGAGTTTACTTTCCCTGCTTGCAATTCCGATCACGTCGCGAAGGTGATACATATGTGTTCTTTGAAGGTCATCTGGACTCGCTGACACCACTGTGTGTTCATTGCTCCCGGATTCCTGGAATGCAGCGTGGTTAGTCCATATGGTGCGCTACTCTGACAAAGAGCGTGTAGAGATGGTTCTCCTGATGGGAGAAAATCACCGGAAGTGCAGCCGAGGTGTGACAGGTGTTTTTCGCACGCCACCCTGACCACCACCAGCCTGCTGTTTCCACAATTTTGGACCTTATGCAGAAGTTTCGTGCAACATTCTCTGTGAAGGATATGTCTCTCGGAAGTGAGTCGGAAAAACGACAACGGATAAGGCCACGTCTGCTGCCGTATTTTCTGCCGTTCACGTGATCCCGCATCAAAGTGCCAGCACAGTGGGTCAGGAGGCCGGAAAAGGCAAACCAAGTCCAGCGTTCTTCGCATTCGCCGTGAAAACAAATACCGTCCTAATAAGTCATGCGTTCGATTTGAACGACCCTGTA
>JASGXE010020519.1:0-12937 GCA_030068105.1 Sinentomon sp. SZTP_YWyxl
GTTCACTGCCTGCTAGCAGAGAAGTCCACAAGCGAGGAACTAGTGGGTTGGTGACACCCATGTTCAAAGTTGCCTGAAAGCCTCTGTAGATTGGATGGGAAATTGAAATGGAATTGGATAATTTTTGACAGCGTTCAGCACAGCAAAATACAATGTGAAAATAAATTATCCAATCATAAAAAAGAGAGAAAAGAGAGAGGAAAGGGAAAAACTCACAGCCGTTGCAACGAGCAGTGAAGTCCTCGCAGTTCTGAACTTCTTCAACGCATCTTCCCGTTCCCGTTGCGATCTGTCACCGTGAATAGAAGTCACCGGATAACTTTCACGAAGCAAGAAGTCTTCCAGTGCATCAGCTCCACGTTTCGTTTCCACAAAAATCAATGTCAACGAGTCGCTTGCTAGAATCGGAAGAGAAAAAACACCAGTACTTGAGGTACCCATCACCAGGTTGTTCTGACAATTCTATCTCCATGTTGGTGAATCGAGTTGACGTTTCGGATGCATTGCACATCCATTATCAATACGAGACTTGATAACGGACACGGGATCGGTCCGAAATGTTGATTTCATTTGCCGATATGGATATAAAATCATCAACACCTAACAAATGAAAGACCTCAAGGCACTTGGGTCGGTCGCAGATAGCACCGAGCTGGAGGCAGGGGGAAAACCCAGTCTGTGAGGCCCAGATAACATAACACCCGTCCTTGCAGCCCATAAGAGCTGCGGGCCAAATAAAGAGGGGACATGGCAGGAAATCGTCAAGGATAGCCTCTCCCATATCCCCTCATCTGGTGCCTGCCAAAAAACCCTTGACTGCATCTCCAAGTTTCCACCCGACCAGTTACAGTTTGTTGACACAGAAATTTGTTGAACTTAACTTATAGCCGAACCGTTCGTAAAGTTTTTGAGATGTGAGCAACGTTTCGCCCCCGCCAACGTGGGCTTCTTGAGGCAACACCGGCAGGAGCACAATGTTGTCGCGAGAGGAAGCCCTACGTTGGGGGCAAAAGGTTACACATCTCAAGAACTTTACGAACTGTGCGGCTACAATCTTCTGTGATTTGCCTGTTCGTGGTGCACGTGCTAAAACAGTTTGTTGAAAGCCAAACTTTTCAATATTGACTGCACAACCACATCGAATTGGAAACGGACATGATAAAAAAAAAAGATTGCTTATGGGTAAGTAGGCAGATAGTTAACCATTCACAAATGGCGACAAAGTGCGGCATTGTTTCTGATGAGGGCCCACATAATTGCCGATCCCAAAGTCAATTGAAAGTCAACAGAAAATCTGGCATAAGGGCAATTGAAATAAAGTTGAAAAATGGCAGAAGGGCAATTGAAAGGCAACAGAAAAAATGGCATAAGGGCAATTGAAATGAAGTTGAAAAATGGCAGAGGGGAAATGAAAGGGAGCGGAAAAATGGCAGACAGGTAATTGACAGGCAGCAGAAAAATGGCAGCAGGGCAGTAATAAAAAGCCAGCAAAAATTGCAAAGGGAAAATGAAAAAGGCAGCAGAAAAATGGCAGAATCAAGGGAAGTCAGCAAAAATTGCAAAGGGAAAATGAAAAAGGCAGCAGAAAAAATGGCAGCAGGGCAACAAAGGGAAGTCAGCAAAAATTGCAAAGGGAAAATGAAAAAGGCAGCAGAAAAATGGCAGCAGGGCAATAATGGAAAGTCAGCAAAAATGAAAAAGGCAGCAGAAAAATGACAGTTTAGGACAATAAGTGCAATCAAGTAGAAAAATGGCAGGCAATTGGGAATGGGCATTCAGTTGGCAGAAGGGCAGATGAAAACCAGCAAAAACAAAATGGCAAAGGGCAATGAGAATGCAGCCGAAAGAATGACAGAAGGGCAATTGAAATTAAGTGGAAAAAATGGCAGAAATGAAATGACACGAGACCATAAAAATGGCAGATGGACAAATTGAAAACCTGTTGAAAATGGCAATGGGCAGAAAATTGGCAGAAGGGAAATGAAAACCAGCAGAAAAAATGATAGAAGGGCAAATGAAAACCAGCAGAAAAAATGACAGAAGGGCAAATGAAAACCAGCAGAAAAATGACAGAAGGGCAAATGAAAAATAGCAGAAAAAAATGACAGAAGGGCAAATGAAAAACAGCAGAAAAAAATGGCAGAAAGGCAAATGAAAACCAGCAGAAAAATGACAGAAGGGCAATGAAAAGACAGCAAAAATGGCAGAAGAATTGAAAGGCAGCAGAGAAATGGCAGAAGGGCAAATGAAAACCAGCAGACAAAATGACAGAAGGGCAAATGAAAACCAGCAGACAAAATGGCAGAAAGGCAAATGAAAGCCAGCTGAAAAAATGGCAGAAGGGCAAATGAAAACCAGCAGAAAAATGGCAGAAGGGCAATTTGACTGCAACGCAGCAGAAAAATGGCAGAGGGGCAATTAAAAGGCCGCAGAGAAATGGAAGAGGGGCCACTGAAAAGTAGCAAATAAATGGCACAAATGGCAACAGAAGTGCCTTACCCTGTTTTCCTGCATTTGCACTCAGAATGTCCAACAAGAATGATCTCTTATCACCTTCTTCAACCCAGATGACACGTTGAGTGATATTCTCAGAGGTCGAACCAACACGACCGATTGCCAAGAAGATGTAGTTGTGGAGAAAATCACGAGCCAGAACCTAAAAAGGCGGTCAAAAAAAAAGACGAATTCAGATGACTTGATAGGGTTATGTGGAAATGACCTGACAGTGACAGTTCTGCTGTTGAAGGCTCCGAAGATGCCAAAAATGTTGCAAAAACAAAAAATTCCATCACAGACCACATAACAAATGGCATCCTTATTGAAAATCATGCAAAAAAAAAAACAAGATTGCTCATCACAGGCTCCCATAACATTAAGGATTTAAGGAACTTTATTTTGAAAAAAAAAGGTTTTGGTTGTCCCCAAAAAAAAACAGACAATCCCGTTGTTGGGAAATAATTTATTGAAAAGGAAAAAAATCGCATTTGTGCATACATAATTTTTCTTCTTTTCTTCATTAGATTGTCAATGGACTACGAACCTGAATCTCCTTTGGAAAAGTAGCCGAAAACATAAGCGTCTGTCGCTTTCCAGTTGGCGGCATCCTATCCTGTTCGACAATGCGACGAATTTGTGGCTCAAAACCCATGTCCAACATACGATCGGCTTCGTCCAAAACAAGATAACTGAAAACAAAGGGATTGATAATATGCAGGGTTACTCAAATTCAAGTCTTTCGACATGCCCTGCAATTTTCAGGCTTTCAACCTGTCCTAGCCAGCTCTGAGTTGCCTCAACACTGCAAATGCGAAATGGTGACAGAATTAATGTACACATGTAATTTTCCCCATTAAATTGTCATCCTACCCCCGAAACATTTTTTTCTTTTTTTGTGGAAATTAAAGCACCAGATCGCAACAAAGCTTTCTAGAGATATCGGATTTTGACACCGGCAAAGCGGGTCTTTAATTTCGGCTGCATGGAGAATTCTCAGAAATTTCCTGACAATACCTTGACTTTCCATTTTTAAGAAATTCCCCGAAAATTCTATGACTTTTCCCTTTTATTCCGAAAAATCTGTGACCTTTCTTTTTCCCGACAATTCCACGACTTTTCCTTTTTTCAGGAATTCCCTACAATTGCATGACTTCCCTTTAAAAGAAATTATACAACAATTCAATATTTTCATTTTTCAGAAATTCAGACAGTTTCAGGAATTCTCCAAAATATCCCAGACTTTTCCAGATCGTTGACCATCCCGTTTTGTTTGCGGCACCTCAAAATTATGCGGCAAACTTTAGCTCCAAGACAGCTGGAATGTCGCAATTTAACCAACAGTTGGTTGTCAATATGGCATCCAGGCCTCACCTGCAGTTGTCTAGACCAATCTTGCGTCGGTCCAACATATCGACCAATCGACCAGGGGTGGCAACCAAAATGTGACACCCTGCATCCACATCCCTCATCTGATCCTGCACATTTGCACCACCATAGCTGAAATATGGGAAAACAAGACTAAGTAACTAACAGAGTGTCCCAAAATATGTCGCCAAAATTCTAAATGCTCCTAATGGTAAAACAAATTGAAATGTATAAATGTATCAGTAAAAATTGCTCCGGGTGCGGGACCCCATTTCCATGCAATGCTCCCCCAAAGGGCCCATTAGGGGTACCCATTCATGGAGGAGGTAAGATTTCACCGCAGAGCAGTCAATTTTTTAGGATTGGTTCTACGGAATTAGTTAAATATAAAATATTCAGTGACCGAATGAAAATAACCTCGAGCCTCCGCTTCCACGCAGTGCCCCTAAAAATCCAAAAAAGCCTAAATTGTGGTTGTTTTGGGATACCTAACGAGACATGAAGATAGTGGGTTGCCGCATAAAAGCCATATTTCGATGACAGATTCTCAAAAGTACAGTGAACAGAGGGTTGCCACTCAAAATCCAAAGTGGAAATCCCTGGATTTTCCAGGTTCCTACTGCTCTGGGCGCAGCCCAGACGGGGGGTCTGGGGGGCGGAGCCCCCCTGAAGCGCAGAAAAATTTGAAATTTGGGCGTTCATTTTGGGGTCAAATTTGGTGTTCAAGAGGCCAAAAACTGCAACAAAAGTTCCTCCAATTCCCTGGATTTTCCAGGTGCTAAATTTCAAATCCCTGGATTTTCCAGGTTTTCCAGGTGGGTGGCAACCCTGGCAACAGAAAATGCTCAATAAAAAATGCTCCGACCCCGATACCCTTGGTGCAGCTGCACAAAAATGGGTTACCATGGTTAACCGTCGGAGAGCGAGAAGCTTTTTACCGGTTTTTGTGCGGCTAATGCGTGGAAATGGGGGATCGGAGCATCTTTTCATTGAACACTTTTACGATTTTAAACAACTTCTGCAACATCTTGTGCTTCTGTCAAGAATCCAAACTCTTTTCACATGACCAGTGAAGGGATGGGTGCTGGTATTTTGCATTGTGGACAACTCCACATCATGTCGATAAAAAAATCATCAAACGTTCGAACGAAGAAAGGAAAGAAGTCAGAATTTGTTACTCACACAACACATGCCCTCAGCTTCGATCGATAAGCAAACTTCCTGGCCTCGTCGTAAATCTGAGTTGCCAACTCCCTGGTGGGTGCCAGAACCAATGCAAGTGGATAGTTACAACGATTACGGCCTCTGTTATTCTGAAAAGGAGAAAGCATAACGGCGTAATGCAGATCGTGAAGAAGCTGTGGAACAGCCTACAAACAAGGGATAGGTACACCCTGAGTGTGCATCAAACATTTGTTTTTGTCGGATTTTTTGCAATAACTTTGCAGGCGAAAAGAGCAGAAAAAATCAGATGGTTCTGAGGGCTGCAGACCATCCTCGTCCTTGATTTAAGCAAATTATGAAGATTGATTATTGAAAAAGAAGAAAAATTGTATTCAAGCACCATTCCATGGAAAAAAGTCCGGAAAATTGCGTGATGAAGCCCAGTTTGTAATTTGCACTTCCTATCATCATGATATAGGTAATAACATGTCATAGAGCACCATAAGTTGTACGCTAGTGAGTTTCGTGCATCAAATTGAGCGTGAAGGAGCCAAATTTGCTCAAATCTGGCTTCATCACTCAATTTCTGAGGATTTTTTGAGTAGGTAGGCAAAATTCCAACTTATAATTGTGGTCGGTGTACGCTGGAGACCAGCGTAAAGTTAACCGCTTTATCGGCAACACTTTTCTCAATAACTCCACATCAGCAAAAACTAATCAATATTTGAACTGAGGGGTTCGAGGCATGTTAGGAAAAGCATCCTGATTTCTGACAAAGCCAATCCTCTGCAAAAAAGACAGAATGCGTGGCGAACGCAAAAAATAACAAAAATAAGTGGCATCTGATCCGGTCCCTCTGATCCGGTCACTCGTCTGGTCACCACCATTGGGCTCCCTCTCATGTGGCAACTGATGGAGTGTGAGGGGGACAGACAGAAACGAAGCTGTGATTTCTGAAAAATTTGATCAACTACACCATTTACTTTTGTTGATAACAATCTCTGCGGAGCGGGTCGAGAAACGATCAAAAAGTCCATTGTTGAATTTTTCCATTGTTGCGGACAATGGTGGAGCCCCCTGTGTAAAAGGCTAAGAATCAGGGGATGATCCGTGGGCATACGGGGGACAATGGGGGTAAAACTGGAGACTAACTTACCTGTGGCTGTGCATTCTGGGGATGTCCCTTTGGTCCCTTTTTGTAAATTTGATTCAGTATCGGAACAAGGAATGCAGCAGTCTTCCCTGATCCCGTCTGAGCACAAGCCATCAAGTCCCTCTCTGCACCGACAATCGGGATGGCGTATTTCTGGAGAGGTGGAAGAGAAATGGAATGCAAATGGATGGATTAGATTAGACACTTAAGTGAGGCACTTAAGCAAGCAGAAACACAAGTTAGGCGGAGGCCAACTGCGAAAACGGACTTACGCATTACAAAAACATTCAATCTGAGCAGTTGACCATAGCCAACATCCCCAAAAAATCTTATGAAAATCCAACACACCTTGGGATATCTCAATGAGCAACCCCCGTGTATCAGAACTACAGAAATTCAGACTTCTGGGGAAATTCGTAAAAATTTCCCTGGCAAATCCAACTTAGTTCAGCAAAAACTCCTTCTTCACATTTTACAATTTTTCAGGTCGCTGAGTAGTTACTACCAATGCTAAGTGAGGCACTTAAGCAAGCAGAAACACAAGTTAGGCGGAGGCCAACTGCGAAAACGGACTTACGCATTACAAAAACATTCAATCTGAGGAGTTGACCATAGCCAACATCCCCAAAAAACCTTATGAAAATCCAACACACCTTGGGATATCTCAATGTGCAACCCCCGTGTCGCAGAACTACAGAAATTCGGACTTCTGGGGAAATTCGCAAAATTTCCCCGGCAAATCCAACTTAGTTCAGCAAAAATTCCCTCACATTTAACAAATTTTTCAGGTCACTGAGTCGTGAGTACCAATGCTAAAGTATAGTAGCGGCAGAATTGTTGCACTGAGGTATGCATGTGTTTTTCCTCATTTATCTGTTGCCTCTTGCCTCCGAAACTTTTTTCCTCGTAGGCAGATGAAATAAAAGTGCCAGATTTCAACAGAGCTTTCTGGAGAGGTCAGAGTTTGACCTCTCTTGACAAAAAGAGGATCTTTAATTTCTACAGCATGGCATTTTTACTAAAATCTGAACAGTCCTAATTTTCAGCATGGATCGGAGGGACTTTGACTCAAGGTTTTCATCGAAGGAGGAATAGTGACTAACCATCATTTTTATCCAATGTCCTCGAGTCTTCGTACTTTGGTGTTTGCTAGAGCACTTTCGTCATCCCATAAGATGACTTCCTCAGTAGCACGGCTGGCAAGGATCAATGTTGCAACTTGGATGTGGAACGGATGGCTTGATCATCTTTTGTCCTGATAGGCAATATCACCGTGAGGGTCGTCAGCATGGTCTTGAGAGTTGAAACTTGTGAGGTCACGAGGTAAAAACTTGCTATTTTAGGTGATGTGTTTTCAAGTTTTTTACCTCGTGACCTCACAAGTTTCAACTCTCAAGACCATGCGACGACCCTCACGGTGATATGCCTCAGGACAAAGATGATCAAGCCATCCGTTCCACATCCAAGTTGCAACATTGATCCTTGCCAGCCGTGCTACTGAGGAATCCTCTTATGGGATGACGAAAGTGCTCTAGCAAACACCAAAGTACGAAGACTCGAGGACATTGGATAAAAATATGACGGTTAGTCACTATTCCTCCTCCGAGTCATAATTTTTTCAGATATGAGTAAATTATTCCACCGCCGTTACATTGACACTAAAAGGTGCATTGATGCTAGACTGAAAGTACATTGATGCAATAGTATATTGACTAAAACACTTCTTTAGGTACCCACTGGTGTTGATAAATAATAAATTGATAATAAATCAATTGATCAATGACAATAATCATATCAATGATAAGAATGATCAATGAAAAAAAAAAAAAATAATAAATCATCAACATCATATTATCAACAAATGATTAATGATTTATCATTAATGCTGTTTTATTTATATAATACTTTTTTGTTTACATGCTATTTTATTTATCGACCGCGATGCTATTAAAATGTGATGCTATTTTTTGTTATGGTTTATTGCTTATCAAGCAATGAATCATCATACAAAATAAGTAGCAATAAATCAAATTGGAAATAAATCATAAATCATTTGTTGATAATAAATCATAAGCAGCAGCTGCTAATATCGATTATCCTTACTTGTACTGGTGTCGGACGATCATACGCTGCTAATGAAATGTTCTGTTTGATGATCTCAGTCATTTCCATGTCACTAAACTAAATAAACACCAAGGGAAGAACAGACGAGTGAGTGCAAAACCAAGTCGATTAAATGTTACGACTGTGGCAAATCACAATGAATAAAAACGACAGAAAAAAGACGCTACCTACGAAAACAAAAATCAAACTTGTCACCAATCCATGTGGCATACATAAAACTTCCAACACGTAAACACACCACAGCATTTATTTCCAAGACCCACCCCACGGCATTTATTTCCAATAAACACCCCACGGCATTTATTTCCAACAAACACCCCTCGCCATTTATTTCCAACAAACACCCCACGGCATTTATTTCTAACAAACACCCCATGGCATTTATTTCCAACAAACACCCCACGGCATTTATTTCCAACAAACACACCACGGCATTTATTTCCAACAAACACCCCTCGCCATTTATTTCCAACAAACACCCCACGGCATTTATTTCCAACAACACCCCCTGCCATTTGTTTCCAACAAACACCCCACGGCATTTATTTCCAACAAACACCCCACGGCATTTATTTCCAACAAACACCCCACGGCATTTATTTCCAACAAACACCCCACGGCATTTATTTCCAACAAACACCCCACGGCATGAAAAAACCAGCATCAAAAACTGAACATTCGAACTGAGGGTTTCAAGCGAACCAGGACCAACACCTTGATCTCTGACCAAGCTGCCATCTGCAAAAAGTGCCGAATGCGTCGCTCATGCTAATTACAACGGCCACCGTCTCATGTGGCAACTGATGAAGTGGAGTGATAGGGACCAGAAAAAAGCTATAATTTCTGGAAAATTTGACCAACCATACAACTTATTTTTGCTAAATAAAAATCTCTGCGAAGCAGGCGAGAAACGAACAAAAATCCCATCGTTGAATTTTTGCATTGTTGCGGACAATGATGGAGCCCCCTGTGCAAAAGGCTATGTGAAATAGAAGGGGACGATCCGTAGGCATAGGGGGACAATGGGGTTAAAACTGGAGACTAACTCACCTGTGGCTGTGCATTCTGGGGATGTCCCTTTGGTCCCTTCTTGTAAATTTGATTCATATCGGAACAAGGAATGCAGCAGTCTTCCCTGATCCCGTCTGAGCACAAGCCATCAAGTCCCTCTCTGCACCGACAATCGGGATGGCATATTTCTGGAGAGGTGGAAGAAAATGGAAGCAAAATGATGGATTAGATTAGACACTTAAGTAAGCAGAAACATAAGTTAGGCGGAGGCCAACTGCAAAAACAGACTTACGCGTTACAAAAACTTCAATCTGAGCATTGACCATCGTCAACATCCCCAAAATCTTATGAAATCCAACGCACCTTGGGATATCTCAATGGGCAACCCCCGTGTCACCGAACTACAGAAATTCAGATTTCTGGGAAATTTTAAAAAAATTTCCCCGGCAAATCCAACTTGGTTCAGCAAAAACTCCTCACATTTTACAAATTTTTCAGGTCACTGAGTAGTGAGTAACAATGCTAAAGATAGGCGGTAATTAATGTACCCACACTTTTTTTCTCAATTTTTTGCAGGCAGATGAAATTAAAGGCCAGATTTCAACAGAGCTTTTGGAGAGGTCAGATTTTGACCTCGCTTGTCAAAAAGAGGATCTTTAATTCCTGCAGCATGGTCTTTGCTAAAATCTGGACAGTTGCAATTTTTTCAGATTTGAATAAAATTTTACCAATTGAATAAAATGATTGATCAAGACTAAAGTACATTGATAAAACACTTCTTTGGTACCCACTGGTGTTTGAAAATAATAATAATTGTTGATAAATAAATAAACAAAAAATAAAAAAGCAAAAATCATAAATTATTGTAAAAATCATAAGCAGAAGTGCTAAACGAATCCACTTGTACTTGTGGCACATACCTCCAAAAATGTTTTTTAACCAGCATTTATTCACAAACAAATAAACACCAAGGGAAAAACAACAAGGAATCAAAAACCAACTTGCTAAATTTGTTCAAAAAACACAACGAATAAAACCAAAAAAAACCACCGAATAAGAACAAAAACGAATTGTCACCAAGGGCTCATAAAATTCCAACAAACATCCCAGGCATTTATTTCCAACAAACCCCCACGGCATTTATTTCCAACAAACACCCCACGGATTTTTTCCAACAAACACCCCACGGCATTATTTCCAACAAACACCCCACGGCATTTATTCCAACAAACACCCATTGCATTTTTTCCAACAAACACCCCCACGGCATTTTTTCCACAAACCCCACGGCATTAATTTCCAACAAAACCCCCACGCATTTGTCCAACAAACACCCCACAGCATTAATTTCCAACAAACACCCCACGGCATTTATTTCCAACAAACACCCCACGGCATTTATTTCCAACAAACACCCCACGGCATTTATTTCCAACAAACACCCCACGGCATTTGTTTCCAACTAACACCCCACGGCATTAATGTCCAACAAACACCCCACTGCATTAATGTCCAACAAACACCCCACAGCATTAATTTCCAACAAACACCCCACAGCATTTTTTTCCAACAAACACCCCACAGCATTTATTTCCAACAAACATCCCACGGCATTCATTTCCAACTAACACCCCACGGCATTTATTTCCAACAAACACCCCACGGCATTAATGTCCAACAAACACCCCACTGCATTAATGTCCAACAAACACCCCACAGCATTAATTTCCAACAAACACCCCACTGCATTAATTCCAACAAACACCCCACAGCATTTATTTCCAACAAACATCCCACGGCATTCATTTCCAACTAACACTCCACGGCATTTATTTCCAACAAACACCCCACGGCATTTATTTCCAACAAACACCCCACGGCATTTACGGGGGTCATTCATAAAGTTTTGAGCCAAACAGGGAAAGAGGCATTTTTGGGTGCGTTTGATGCCTTGACATTGAAGTTTGGTTCTTTATAGAACTTCCTGCAAATTTTTAATTTGAACCATTATTGATTTTTTATTTTATGGCAATTCAAAAAGAGCTCCTGAAAGTCAGAAACTGACAAAAAATTGCAAATGAGAAAAAACGACTTTTTGGACAAAAGGTGCATTTTTGTCAAAGGCCGAATGCATGTTGCCTTTGGCACCATTATTGCCCAGGGGATGATTCACTAGAACTCTCACCACTTTCCGAGCGAGTTCGAAAAGTTTGAACTCCAAATGCACTTTGGAAATTTAACCAAAATTGATCTTTGACCAAAAATTTGTTTTTTCTCATTTGTCGTTTTTGTCAAATTCTGATTTTCAGGAGCTCTTTTTGAAATGGCCATAAAATAAAAAAATCCGTAAAGGTTCAACCTGAAAATTAGCAGGAAGTTCTATAAAGAACCAAACTTTAATGCCAAGGCATCAAAATTACCCAAATATGCCTCTTTTGATCTTTTCTAGTTGGGCTCAAAACTTTTTGAACGCCCTCCGTATTTCCAACAAACACCCCACGTCATTTATTTCCAACAAACACCCGACGGCATTTATTTCCAACAAACACCCCCTGGCATTTATTTGGAGGTTCATAAACTATTTCCATCCGTCAGCTCAGCTTTCAATGATGTTATTGGCGAGCTGGCATCAAACGCATTTATACCAGCTGCTTTCTCCAAAGTTGTTCTGTTCTAACACCCCGGTGTTTATTGGAACCCCGGATTTTGCTGGAACCCCGGGGTTTATTGGAAGTTTTACGGTAAACAGATGTGACATTGAACAAAAAACAAAGTAAATGTGACAATAATTATTGCCAAACTTTGTTTTCACCTGATTCCGATGCCCTGATTCCAAGTTAATTTTCCCACACTATGCACACCAGAGCAACTTTTTGTTACATTGCACTAGTCGGCTTAATTGGTGGGGACGGAGAGATATAAATGTCTCACAGCAGGAAGATGAAGTCTGGTTAGAGTGCAACGTCGAACATACGGCACAATAGCCACAGGCATTTCAAGTCGGGAGCACAGTGGCAGAAATTTTACCCCCTGTCCGCCTTGCCTCACATTTTTCCTTGACCCCGAGACAGCCCCACCTGACATTTTTCACAAGTGGTGCGGCAGGTGGTCCTATTTGCTCTACTTCAACTCCCCACTGCTAACGTTTTATCCCATGAAGACAGTGCTACACCTTAAGACCTTAAAATGAACTTCCACGATTAATGTGCCAATTTCCTCACTGTGGCTCCAAGCATTCAAACCGTTGTCGTTTGAACCACTGGAGACAGAGAGCTCATGTTTAGGAAAGATGCAGGTATGTACAAGAAGCATTGCACAACTAACTCTCAGGTTCAACTCAATCAGCCAATTCGACAGACGGATGCATCTTTCAATGGAAAATTGGAAAATAAATGTGTGGTGCTAATAGAAATGAAATTTTCTCAACACAAATCTGCCCATCGAATTGGCTATTGAGTTATAGGTTCACAATTTGCCTGGATATAAATTGGTGCAAATTGGCAAAAAATCAACAGACAGATGCGGTACAATGAAATGAAAATAGTACAACACAGAGGGATACAATGCAACATTGGGTAGCTTATCCATTCCATTGTGAAATGACAGTCCCGAACCTTGCAAAAC
>JASGXE010020538.1:0-11050 GCA_030068105.1 Sinentomon sp. SZTP_YWyxl
TGGACGTAATTTGACATGAAAAGGTCACCATTTTACCTGCAAAAAACATTTGGCCAGTTTTCAAAATTTGATCCTCTTTCGCAGTGACTACCTACACAGGATTTTCAGTTTATATAGATTCCACTTCTGTAACATTTTCTTTTTGTGTTAATCAGTCTTCCGCAGTCCATCACAGTGTGGGTGTTGCCTTTTCTTATTCAACCAGACCTTCCAGGATCTGCAGCCATTTTTATCACCCTCCATCACATTGTCATCCGCCGTCCGGAAGTTGCCGTTTTGTCTATCATCCGCTCCCTTACTCTTTCATCTCCAAACCGACAAAGATCTGCTGGATTACATATCAGGATTTGCCGAGGATGTCACCAAGTTGGATTTTCGTCAGGTAGGAAGTGCACGAAGGGTTTCATGTTGCTTGCTTTTAGCTAAGGGTTCAGAGGAAAAAGACTGGTGGAAAGGTCCTGCCCAAATCAAAAATATAACAAGATTTTCCTGACTCCTCGTCACACAATTCGACCCAATTTGACAATCAAGATTTCCCCCGAACTTCGCACCGAAGGCATTTTCCACTGGACCCTTCTCTCTGCCCTTCATGATCCAAACCATTTGGTAGGTTGTTGGTACCTAATATCAAACTTTAGTGCTGAAGCGTTCCGGGGAAAAACTATTTTGCATTGGACGTGACGATCCAGTTTTCTCCCGTCCTTTTGGGAGGCATGCACATAGTTTTGCTTTATGATGTTTTGTTTGTGGTGTTTAAATGTTTGCGCTTGCCATATTATGCTGGCTAATCCTGATTCTATTCACTGTCGATATGTGCATGAGTTCACCAATCCCAGGATTGAGGTCGTTTGGAAGTGTGAATTTGTTGTCCTCTCTGCATTTCACTTCGGTTTGGGATTGTGGAATTTGTTTTCTTTTTTCATTTTTCTTCTTCGGTATCTATTCAGGTTTTTTTCTTTTTAGGTAGGTACCAACCAAGCAGGGGTCGCATCGTAAAAAGGTAGGGGAACGCCTGTATGTTCCTGACGATGCGTTGAGCGAAACGCAACGCCGGGGGAGAGGTTCACACCCCCTCCCCGAAGGGGAATAAATTTTGAAAAAGGAACCTCAATTGGTGCTCAGAGTGCTCAACTTTGAAGAAAACTGAGAATTTTTCACCCTCTCACAACCCCTATCTGCACACACCCATAATGGAAATTTCCAGGGCATGGACATGTTTCAGTGAAGTGAGGTGGCTAGTGACGAAAGACTGAGGTGAAAGGAAAAGGCATTTTTTATGCTGCGTTAGAAATTTAAAACTGGCACTTACAACATGTCACTTGTCAGGGAGATTAAAAATTGACTGGGACGTGAAGTTGGCAGTTCATGCACAATGGCTAAAAAAAACAGGAGGCGGGGGAACGGCGTTCCCCCCGGATAATTTTTTGCTAGGGGAATGACGTTCCCCCTTCCAAAAAGCTAGGGGTACGCCATTCCCCCGCGTTCCCCCTCAATGCGACCCCTGCAACCAAGGTACTTGCTTCTTGCTTGCGTTCAAAACTTTTGCATTTTGTCGTATGTGCAGAAACTGACTTTTTGTTTCTTTTTTTTACTTGTGAAAACGTTTTTTTTTTTTGGGATTCAAAATCGTTTGCTGCGTTTCTTTTTGTACGCAAATAGTTTATTTTTTTACACACTAACTTTTGATTTTTTTGCATGAAAAAATCATTAGGTATTGTTATACTGAAAACCATTGGGTGCTACCAGTTTCTTTGTGAAATGGTTGAAAAATCATTCTTTTTCCATGCAAAGACTAAGAAGGGGGTTTTCAATTTCTCATCGACAGGTTGTGTGATTTTGTCACGTCTGCCGCTTTGGAATGCATGGCTTTCTGAAATATTACAACTGGCTTTTCAGCTCCCGGTGTTGATGCATGATGCACTGACGGAACGTTAACACAGAAAGGTTAGTCAGATGTTTCTCTTTTGTTTTAATTTTTGCTTTGTGAAGGGACAGCATTTATTCTTAATAAAATATCATTTTTCCAAACAAAAAACATGCTTTGCTCTTGCTAATCAATAGGCCAAACCGAATTGTCAGCCGGAAGGCAACAGACGACAATGCACTTTAGATGAGCCATTGTGGTCGCCGGTAAGTTTGCTTCTTTGCTTTGTCTGTACAGCAGTGATAATGAGTGCGTTAAGACTGACCTTGCCTGCAGGAAGGACAGTTTGTTTAGTTGATGGCACAGTTTCAGGCGAGGAACTCCATTCGGTTGAAAGTTTCAGATGGAATCTGAACTGTTGCTGCCTCAGTCACACAAAGATGCATGCTGCCGGAATGGCATACCCGTCTGCAGCATTGCATTGTCTCAGACGGGGAGCAGTTTGATTTGATGTCCGTCAACCATGCTTGCTGTCAACCACGTGGGAAAGTTTTTTCAGACGTTTTCCAGTCTGCAATGTGTTTGGGATCAGATCACGTGTGCACCAATGGATGAGCTGGGGAAGTTGCACTTGAATTGCCTGTGCTGATGGATGTCTCGTTCTGCTTTCCTCTTGCTTTTTTCTTTCTGCCTTGCTCTCCATGCTGATGCTGGTCCTCTAGGTGGGAGGTGGTCTGGTCCTCTAGGTGCCTTGCTCTCCATGCTGATGCTGGTCCTCTAGGTGGGAGGTGGTCTGGTCCTCTAGGTGCCTTGCTCTCCATGCTGATGCTGGTCCTCCTATTCCGCCAACCAACCATCTTATTAAACGTAAAAAATTGGTAAATGAGAATACCATGAAATGCATTAATTCATGATATTTACATAATAATTTTATGTTATGCATTAGTCTTTTTTCGTTGTCTTCTGAGCCACAACAGTACTTTTTATGGAAATAACCATGTGGAATAGAAACACGAAGGCTGATCAAGAAAGACTGAGACTGGTGTTGTTGCTGGTCTCCCACAAACTTCTCAGCCATCTCATTTTGTTGGCTGAAGTATTAACCCTTCTGCTGCGTTTATGCAAAAATTTGTTAATTTCTGACACCTATCCTCTTTTTTATGACGTTTGTTCTTGAAGGTGGTTGTTTTTCGACTCCAGCTTCAGACATGATTTTGCAGGATGAACAGCATGCTGCGTTGAAGTTGTTTTGCCATTTGAACAAAACAGCATCGGAAAAACTTTGCTTCTCCTGGAAGAATACGGGGATGAAGCTTAGACTCAATTCACTGTGTTTTGATGGACTTTCTGGACAGTGGGGTAAGTTTTGAGAGACAGGGTGGCCGGAAGTTATGGCAAAAACAACGACCACCGAAGTCAAAATCAAAACTGCTGCAGTCATTGTGCATGAAGATCAGGAGTGACCATTAGAAAATTGGTTCAACATTTAAACATGAGTATTGGGAGCACCCATGAAATTTTGAGCTATACACTGCACCCCAGACCAACCCAAACCATTGGGTTCGTCATCATGATAATGCTCGCACGCGTGTCGCAAATTTTTGTCCAACGGTTTTACCCGAAAAGGCAGCGGTTTTAGCCGACTAGGGAATCGAGCTCTTACCACATCCTTCCCACAGTCCACCTGTGACTTCTGTGACTTATTTCTCTTCCCCACAATGAAAAATGGCTTGAGATGTCAACGTTTTCAGTCGTATATGGAAGTGTTTAAGGCTGTGGAGGCGATTTTGAAGACACTGGCCAAGGATGGACTGCAACACGTGTTCCAAGAATGGAGGAGGCTTTGGGACACGTTCATCTTCTCAGAAGGGACGTACCTCGAGAATAAGTATGACCAAACCGAGTTCGGAGTTGAACACAGTGAATGAATCGAGGAATCTCAGTCTTTCTTCATCAGCCCTCGTATAAAGTTTTATCATCGGTGACACAACTAAGTTGCATGACCTAAACTTTTGTTCCAGGTACACGAAGCCGTGGTTTCTTCAGGCAAAGGAGTGGCCAAAACGAAACAGCTTCTCCGCACCCACTCCAAGAAAGCACTGGGTGAACTGAGCCAATTTGAGGAGAGTGACGCTCGTGCGGCGTTGGCAAATCTCGTCAAGGTGCTGTCGAAGTGATGAAAAAGGTCTTTGACTTTAGTTTCGTCGGAGGTGCTTGCGATACTGATGTGTGGCTGCATTAATTTCTTTTCGGCTGGCAAAACCACTCGGGCTAGCAGATCTGCACGCTGAAACAGCAAAAATTGGGGTTGGAGGGTGATGTGTGCCATTTCGTGTTGCTTCATGTTCGGTCTCACGGTCTGTCAAGGGTGGCATAGGTGAGCCACGTCTACCCCCAATAGAAGCACTTCAAATGCTGGATTACACAAAAGCAGTCTCATACAGGTTGATCCGAAAGAAATGGAAACTGTATTTACCCCAATTAGAGCATGCAAAAACACCAGTTTCCTGAATTCCAGGCTAGTACCGACACCCGAGGGTTTCTCCAAGGGCTGTTGCATTCGGAACTGGTTCCTGTTGAGATGTATGATGCCCAGTGAGGCCTGATTTGGCCGTTTTGTTGAATGTTGCCTCAGGCCGCAAATGAATTTGGACTTGAATCCCCACAACCCACGACACCACTTTGTTTGTGGATTTCCAATGTGAGAAGCTGGACTTCAGACAGAACCGCTGAAGAATTGGGTGATTCTGATCCAGCTTGCCGCGAAGGGTGGGGATGCACAGGTGCAACACCTCTCTTTGGGTCTGGGACATTACCTGAGAAGGGTGCCAAAGGGCAGATACCCTTAAATACACTCAGGGGTGGGGGGGTCTGGATAGAATCTATAGAGGTCAGAGAAATTTCGAAAATGTGTTCAATTTTGGAACCTACAGAATTTGGCTCCTGGAGAAATAGAACAAACAGATAATTTTTCCGCTGGGGTGAAGTGGATTCACCCCTTCCACCACATGTTGTACCCACCTCTGTCTGTATGCCAACAGAAGCAGCATGTCACGTAAACGTTCGACCCCCTTTATCAGTGTCACTTCCTCCCTTCTCTGTTCAGACCCCTTCTTTTCAGATCCTCTGCATTTGAAAGGAAGGAACTGACGGCCCGATCCGAGTGGAGTTGTTTGTGAAAAAATGCAGTGGTCTGTGGTTCATCTCTTCGGGGGTGGAATTTGACCAGGAGATACACACAGCAGAACAATAAAACAAATTGCTATTCAGGGATGGAACATTGGCAATTCTTTTAAATCCTTTGGCCTTCTTTTAAAAACCCTTTGCGGTCTTTTTCCGAAAATTGGGGAAACAACCTTCTTTCTGGTCTGAATTTAGAGTATGAAATTTTGTGATTTTTTAAGATTCAGAACTTAAATTTTTGCATTGTTTTTAGGAGGCTTGCGATTGATCCCAGAACCATGGATAGACATTTGTCAGGAACAGTCCTAACAAAATGAAGACCTCACTTCAGAATACATGTTATTCGGAAGTACAGGTGTCCTTTGTGGCACCAGAAAAGTCTTTATTTTACTTCAAACAGACGACATCCTTCGATTTTTTTTAATATTTTCTGCGTTGCTCTTGAATTTGCTCGACAAACTACGTGCCTTATCGCAGGCGTCATCTCTTTCATCCATCAGTTTAACTCTGTGCCGCATTACATTCAAAAGGTGGCAGTGATCTTGGTTACCTACTTTGCCTCTCTTCATGTCATTGCTTGCCCAACCAGCCTCATAAAGACGAAAAAGTGCTCGTGGAATGCCCCTCTCTGTCTCCCGAGGACGGCAGATTCACTCTGCTTGTTGTCACCCGACATAGGACTAAATCAAACTCAAAATGGATGTCGGACCCAGTCCGACATCGGACCAGATAGCAACAAAAGGGTGTCGGACTGGGTCCTAAAAAGGACCGCAAAAGGGTTAAGGTCCTGGAAGTGGGATGCTCTGTTATTCTTTCAATAACGTTCTTGGCTTTCGCATTCATGATGCACTTTTTGTGACGATAAAAAAGGTATCATTATAAAAAGTATCATTTAGGTTTTGGAATGCAGGAGAATTTTCTTCCTGAAAACTTCTTGGATACCCGCTTGTGTTTGGTGAACAATGCCGTCTCCTTGTGACATTATCACTGTATAGTGGTGGCTGAATTAATATTCGCATGGATGTAAAAACTTGGTGGCAATCAGAACCAGAACTCCATGCTGCAGAAATTAAAGATCATCTTTTATAACTGAATTCAAGATGTGACAAGCCCAAGAGAGCTCTGTTGAAATCTGGCGCTTTAATTTCTATCGCCTGCAAAAGAGTGAAAAGAAAGAAAAAGAAAGTTTTGGAGGCAACAGGAAAATGTGAAAAACTTAAAACACATGTTTGAGAACATTTATTCCATCACAATGCATTCCGCGCCACTGGAACGGCCCGAACAGGACACATGGGATAACAAAAAAGTGTTTTGCCAGCTGCGAAAAAAACTGCACCCAGAGTTGGTAATCTGGTGAGTCTCACTTTGCATTTTAGAATTTTTATGTTTTTACATACTTTGTGTTATTTTTTATGTTAATATATTACCCATTCTTGCATAATATTTTTGATGCACTGAGCTCTTATAAAGATACTGAGTAGTTACAAAAGTACTGAACTCTTTACCGAGGCCTTTTTGAAGTGGGATAATTTTATTGTCGTGTGATTGTTAAAGTTTTTTTTTATCACTACGACATTCACTTTTATGCATTTTGCATGACATAATATTGTGATCTTTTAAACTCATTCCCTGTGATTTTCCTGTGATATTAGCCTGCAAAGGCATTTTTATTTTTAAACGAAAGCTGTCGGGACATTTTTAATAGTAAATTTTTGTCAAAATGGTTATAAAACGTTTTAAACTGATGAGACATGTTTTTGTGCTTTTTTCCACCTACTTAAGCTTGCTATGGCAATATTGGAATGGAAGAATTGCATTAAAGCACCATTCCATGGTAATCCAGCATCGAAAACTGATAAAACATTCGAACTGAGGTGTTCGAGCTAAACCAGGACAAAACACATTGATCTCTGAAAAAGCCACCCCATGGCAAAAAGGCCAGAATGCACGGCTCACCCAAATTATCACAAAAGTAGGGTAGGTGGCATGGTTGATCAAATTTTCCAGATGATTCAATTGAAATCGATCAACAATACCACTTTTTTATTGCTCCAGCAACATTTCATTTCATATTTCTGCTGGAGCTGATTGCCCAAAATCCGGTCCTCTTTTTGGTGATTCTTTCACAAGTTATTCCAATGAGTGAGAGCTGTGGTGCAGTGCCCGATTTGTTGAAAGCTATCTGGGGGGGGGGGGGGGGGTAAACCTCAATTTTGTAAGGCAAAATACCCATATTAATTATGGGTGAAATATTTTTCAACTGGGGGGGAGGGGTAATACCCCCGTACTCTCTACAAATCGTGCCCTGCTCTGGTGGAACATGTATTCGAAGGTGTTATTTTTACAGAGGAATCTTTGTTCATCACTTTCGACTGGGATTTTCGGAAACTACGCATCAACGGGGATTCCTTATGAGGATATACGTGCATTAGTGCGTGAGCCGAATATAGTGATCAGAGTGGTTGCACATTTGCTTTTTTTTCTTGCAAGAAACATTGAAGTTCATGCTCGCTGTGTGGAAAATTACTGAGTTGGGAGCAACTTCATTGCTCTTCGCATTTAGGAATTTTTTTCGGATGGTCATTTCAATTTTGCACATGTAATTGCGCATGACATTCTTCACCCCAATGTCCAGTTGGTGGTGCATTCCTCTATTGTTTTTGCATTGACCGGGAAACAACCATTTTTAACATGTGGTCTCGCATTTTTTACGGATTCAACACCAGCACATTTTGTGGAGAGCGTAAACTGAGAGACATGTTTTTTCTTGTTCATCGATCGACGCAACGTCTGGTGCTGATGCAATCTGATTGTTGCATTCTTGTTTCTGCATCTTGCAGTGATGGAACACGCTGACAGTGGACAGCACCACCCTGGATTATCTTTTCTTTGCGTCCAGAGTTATTGGAATCTGCAAAGACTAAAAGTTTATTTTTTAACAAAGTCCGTGGTTTCTATTTCGAATTGGCTTTAGTCACATTCATTTCCATCTTGAGTGAGTAGTTATCTGTGTTGACTGCGTTGTTGACTATTTGCTACCTGTATGGCTGAGACCAGAGTTTAAGGGGTGCGGCCGTAAGCAGTGCGTAAGCGTAATTCTGGACAGGGCTTTACAGACCACCTTATCATGCCGTCTTGAAATCTACAGTGAATGAACAAGCGCCTGAAATTTGTATGGCCCCAGTGATGATTTCCTGAGGGGTTGTTTTCTTGGCGTTACCTTTTCTGAGCCGAAGAAAATGTGAGTGCACCTGCATGCTTTTCTTTCTGGAGATGCAGAATTCACTTGACGGATCGAGCAGGGTGTGCCAACATTTCGTCACCATTTTATTTTACTTCATGCACCATTTTTTTTTTTTTTTTTTGGTTTCTGAGCCAATATTGATTCTCTGGTAAGAACATGACTCCAGAAATGGAACTTGAAACCTCGAATTTGAAGTTTTTTCATAAAATCCTTAAAAAGTTCATCTGCTAGCATTCGGAGAACTTGCTCTTGAAAGTGAGAATATGGCCTTTGCTGTTTTTCAATTTACTTGGTGCTTGACCATCCATCGCTTGTGTAAATAAAACTGCCAATATGTACACATGTATTGAATAAAAATATAAAAACTCAAAGGTTCTTGTCATTCAATTTTTCTTGAGATTTGGAGCATTTCTGCATGTTCTGTTGGATACCCATAGTCCTATCGAAAGAGGTTATTTGTTGCATGCTTTGTGTCACCACAGTACTCGACTTACCAACGGACCAGCGGCGGCCGTGAGCAGGGTTGCAAAACGTCGGGAGCACGGGAGCATTGCTCCCGGGACCGTTGTGGGCCGGCCGGGATCGAAATTGGTCTGAAGAGCAAAAAAAAAAAGCTCCAACTTTTTTCGCCCGGGACCGAAACGGGCCGACGAGCAAAAAAAAAAAAGCTCATCGCCCAAAAATTTGACCAGGCTCCAAAATCCATGCTCCAGGGCTCCAAACGACTTTTTGCAGCCCTGGCCGTGAGTACTGAATGGTGGAATCTTAATCTCAATTTTGAGCATTTACGCTGTGGACAAATAAAAGGGAGCTAAGTGTAAGAAACTTTAATTTCTACTCCTGCGATTTTCCATTTAAAACACATTGTTGTTCGACAATTTTTTTCATTTCTCTGTTTTCACTTAGCTCCCTTTAATTTGTCCATGGCGAGCATGTTCAATGTCCACACTTCTAAATATATCTTTTCTTTTACAGTGCACCAATCGAAAGTTCGTGTCGGGAGGTTTCAATTAATGGCTGCCAAATTTAACTAGGTGGGATGGAAGACAACCTTTTTTATCCTCACTGATACCCCCAAACATGCTCACCGAAAAAAAAATGATCACACGAGAGATATGGAATTTGAATGGCCTCTTGTTTCAATTTGAATGGATTACATGGCCTCTCCCCAAGGGGACGCACCCAATTTTTTAATTTTTTTTTTTTAAATCCTCCGATACTGCACGCGATTGAAATGTTTCCTGCATTCACGTACAAAGAGATTCAAAAGTCGCTGAAAGAATGGTCTATCTCAATGGTGTGCCCCTATAATTGTTGTTGTAAACCGATTTTCCATTCCATTTTGTTTGGGAATTCTCTTCCAGAATTCATCAGTTGCTGCATCCTATCTTTTTGTCTCTTGACCTAGAAAATGCCACTTAAAGAAATAATGTGACTCGGATTCTTCTTCGGTAGTTTCCCCTCTTTCTCTCCGGCCTCTCAACTCATCGATCTGCTCAAATGTCGAACTCAAAGTTCCGCACAGTGTGCAGCCTCTGGCATTCCGCATGGAGCTTGAGCTTGCAGGCGTCTGCATCCTGCAAGGTACTCTGCATCGGCAGCAGGAATCTCAGCTCGGCGCAAGTTTTCAATAAAGCGCTAGATCCGATGAAGTCTGGCTTCCAGACTCACCAGGCCGATATCAATCAGATTGATTTTGGACAATCAAGGTTGGTTGCATTTATTTGATTCACCATGCTTTGCCTCCTATTTATTGACATCTTTGGATGTATTCCCCATTGTGTTTCACTCTCAGGTTCAACTCAATGGCCATTTCAGTGGACACACGTTTGCGAAAATTTCATTTTTATGTGCAACGCTGTTTCCTTTCCCATTGTTGCTTGATGCATCTGTCTTTGAATTGGCTCGTGAGTTGATTACTGAGATGAATTGTCATGACGAATACGACCGAAGGAGTAACAGCGATGGTTGTGAGACAATATGAAAATGAGGAAAACGTAAATTAAACAGCCCTGGCCTGACCCCTGGGAAAATTTCATTGCTGTGCACAACGTTTATTTCCGTTGTTGTGAGAGATACATTCGTTTGTTGAATTAGCTGATTACTTGAACCCTTAGGGTGAGTTGCAATTGGGAATTCGGCCAGCTTTCGACATGATGGATGACTTGAGCCACTGAGGTTAACTTTGGAATTATTTGGCAGGATTTAAGGTTTTCGGTGACACTGGGTACCTAGGTGCTTTTATCATGATAACACTCTTTACCGGAAACTCCAGCCACACTTCCATTCAACACTATTGTGTACAGCGGCGGTGGAATTAATGTTCTCACACGTGTTTTTCCCATCCTAACTGTTGCCTCAGAAGCTTTTTTCTTTCTTTTTACTCTTATGCGGGAGGTAGAAATTAAAGTGTCAGATTTCAACAGAGCTTTCTAGTGATGTCATATTTTGACCTCGGGTCACAAATGAGGATTTTTAATTTCTGCAACATGGAGTGTTTGCTACCGCCACTATGCTTACGATTTCGGTAGGCTGTAATTCCCCATGACAATGTCCATGCAATTTCTATAGCAGGATGCACAAAAACGCATAGATGATATGTCTTTTGCCATGCAATGATGTTACTGGGGCCAATCTTAGTGGAATGTGTTCTCTATTTTTCTGTTGAACCACGCTGAGAGAAGGAGCTTGTTGATGTTTCTGAAGGTGCAGTTCCATTATGTCATTTTGACATCACCTTGTCATTAAATGGCAAGTGT
>JASGXE010020540.1:0-13430 GCA_030068105.1 Sinentomon sp. SZTP_YWyxl
CGAGAATAAACACCCCCACCACGTGAATTGGAAGGGCGGTCCTTCCTATATATTTTGAATTCAGGAGGAAATATTTCAGTGCTGGCAATGTCCGGCTTCAACCAGGTCTCAGAAAGAACTATGACATTCGCGCAGCGGGCGTTCACTAACTCAAGAAGATCAACTCGCTTTTCAAGGCCAACCACAGAACGGCAGTTAAGAACAAGAAAGATTAGCTTGGCACTTGAAGAAGAAGACGAAGTCGTTGAGACTCTAGGTATGCGCAAAGAATGACTCCTATCACCTTCCGAGGTGGAGGCAGCTCTACAATTCTTTGAATTTGTACCACAAAGTCTGCTGATCTCACGGCCCAAGTGGCTTGAAGCATATTGTTGAGTGTTAGTGGCTGACCCAAATGGCTTCCCTACCCCCACCATCGCAACTGACGGACCACTACTGGCCATCCCGCTTCTGCTGCTGGCTTGCACTGCAGAAGCAGGAAGGCGAGCAGCGATCCCAGTTGGGATGGGTGGGGAAGGTAGTCCAAAGTTCGCAACGACTGAAACAGGGGATGAAATTGAGTGAAAAGTGGACATGTAAACACTAGCAGTTGGCAAATATTGTTGAGTGTTAGTGGCCAATCCATGTGGAATCCCCACCCCCTCCGTCGCAACTGATGGATCAATACTGGCCATCCCGCTTCTGCTGCTGGTTTGCACTGCAGAAGCAGGAAGACGAGCAGTGATCCCAGTTGGGATGGGTGGGGAAGGTAGACCCAAGCTCGCATCAACTGAAATGGGTGACGAAGTTGAGCGAAAAGTGGACATGTTAACACTAGCAGTGGGAAAATAACGTTGAGTGTTAGTACCCAATCCATGTGGAATCCCCACCCCCTCCGTCGCAACTGATGGATAAATACTGGCCATCCCGCTTCTGCTGCTGGCTTGCAATGCAGAAGCAGGAAGGCGAGCAGTGATAACAGTTGGGATGGGTGGGGAAGGTAGTCCAAAGTTCGCAACAACTGAAACAGGGGACGAAATTGAGCGAAAAGTGGACATGTTAACACTAGCAGTGGGAAAATAACGTTGAGTGTTAGTACCCAATCCATGTGGAATCCCCACCCCCTCCGTCGCAACTGATGGATAAATACTGGCCATCCCGCTTCTGCTGCTGGCTTGCAATGCAGAAGCAGGAAGGCGAGATGAGGGGACAGAAATCCCAACGGAGGGGATAGAAATCCAAACGTAATTTAAATGGGGGTATAGAAATCCAAAAAGTCTCTTTTTGGGGAGGAAGTGCCTCAGGAGTGCTTTGGGAACAACCGAGATGGAGCGTCAAATTCAAATTCAAATTCAAATAATCCTTTATTTGCGGTTAATTTGCAAATTTTCAGGGAAAGCAGCTATGTACAGGTATAGTGAGAAAACGTTGGCAAATTATAAAAAATGGAGCAAAAAAGAAGCAATGAACACAGAAGACAATGAACACAGAACATAATGAACACGTGATGAAAGTTGTTATTTTTACAGTCAAGGGAATTCCATTCTCTTATTGTTTTTGGGAAAAAATGACCACAACTTTCCCCCTCTTTCGCTCATTACAGGACCCAAGGAGAGCAACTAAGGGCTGAGAACTCGACGAATCCTGCTCTGGAAAAGTACCCCAGTCCAGTTACATCGATGTATGTCTACACCGGATTCATAGTCGGTCTCTTTCTGATGTCGGCTCTAAGAACTGTGACATTCTTCTTGATATGTGTGCGTGCCTCGATAAACCTACACAATGGAATGTTTTCCAGCATAATTCGTGCTCCGATTAAGTTCTTTGATGATAATCCCGTCGGTAAGTTGTTGTTCTGCTTAATTTGATTTGGTTTTAAGTTCTTTATAAAATGGGTTTTATGAAAGATCAGAGCAGTGTTACTGATAGTGGTGAATTCAAAGCAATATCCACGAAAGTTGTTGTGGCCGGTTGCGAAATGCTTTTTGTGGCCAATTGCGCTTGTGAAAAAACCAGAAAATTCGCAAAAATAATTTTTAGGTGGTTATGTGCGCTGCAGATATTTGGTTTCCTAAACACGTGCGCTTTGATTCCAAGATCCATAAACCAAATAGGTATTATCGAGTTAGTTGAAGAAAATACAACCGTATTTCACAGAAAACTGAAGCAAATACTTGTGGTTTTGATTTGTAGGCCCTTAAACACAGTTGTGTCGAAGAGCAGTAAAAATTATCACATTTTGTAGAGCATTAAAACAATTCCGTGCTGTTTTGGTCCTCTAGTTAAAAGGAGAAGAATCACAAAATGATGCCAAAGCGGTTATCTATAATACCACGTATTTTATTAGTGCATTAACTAATCCGTGCGGTTTTGATTATCCAGTTAAATGGAGTAGCAACCTATAATGAATACAAAGCAGTTTTCCCGATATATCAACACATTTTTGAGCAAGAAAAAATCCGTGCGGTTGAATTCTCCAGTTTTAAGGAAAAGTATCATAAAATTAAGAAAAAGCCGTTTTCCCGATATTACCACGTTTACTATAGCGTCAAAATAATTCCGTGCGGTTTTGATTCTCTAGTTAAAAGGATAGCGTCATAAAATGAAGCTAAATTAGTTAACGAGTTTTGAGCACATTCATTAGAGTCCTAAATAAATCCGGACTGTTGGATTCTCAAAGCTGTTTTGCCGTTGTTTACATTTATAGTACTCGCAGACATATAAAACAATTCCGTCCGGTTTTGATTGTCTGGTTAAATGTAGCAGTATCCTGAAATGAATACAAATCAGTTTCCCGATATTAACACATTAATTGGATCAGTACAACAAAATCATGCGTTTTGTATTCTCCAGTTCAAAGGAGCAGTATCATAAAATAAATCCAAAGCAGTTTAACCGATATTACGGATTTCGAAAACAAATGCTGAGTGTCCTCATTGGCGCCAGTCGGAGAAATGTTGCCTAAAATGGTGAATATACGGAACTTATCAAAAGTCCTCGAACATATACCCGGGTAGCAGAGGAACGTGGCAGGAACGTTCCGCGGAATATGGCAAACACTTGTCTCTGCCAGGTGGCTGCCATTTGGATATGGTCGGTGTAGGCACCACGATGCTGGCCACTATGGCAGGAATGTGGCTTTCTCCAGTGACAGCGATGTGTTTTTCCACCGTGGTGGGGACATGGAATGCTCCCGTGGTGAGAATGCTATTTTCCACCGTGGAACCAGACAAACCACCGTGGCAATCACGTTCCTGTCACGGGAGCATGCCATGTCCCCACCACGGTGGAAAAACACATCGCTGTCACTGGAGAAAGCCACATTCCTGCCATAGTGGCCAGCATCGTGGTGCCACACCGACCATATCCAAATGGCAGCCACCTGGCACAGACAAGTGTTTTGCCATGTTCCGCGGAACGTTCCTGCCACGTTCCTCTGCTACCCGGGTAGGTGATATTTTAAAGTACTGCTTGTCACAGTGGCCATATAATTTCACCAGGGCTTGGTGTAACTTCACGCCTCACATGAGTGTCATGATGTTTTGCGGCGCGTGATGCCATTGATTCTAAATGGCGCCTGAGTTAATTATGAACTCCTATGCTCGAAGACTTTTGATGAGGAGTATATTTGTGCGTATTGCCCTCCTGAGTGCATGTTATTTCAATCCTATATTGCTGTGAAACAGGCAGGATCTTTAACCGATTCAGCAAGGACATGGGTTCAATTGACGACACTCTTCCAGCCTCCTTTTCTGAGGCAATACAAGTAAGATTATGAGGGTCCAGGAAAATTTACTGATCAGGGCAACGCTCTTTTATTTTGGGCACTCAAGCATTTATGGGCCTCTGGCGCTTGTTCTGCTTTGCCTCGCCTCCTGCATTTTGGCTTCGCGGTGCAAACGTGTCGGCTTTTATTTCAACCGAGAGGGACTCGGAAGGTTCGCTGAAACAAGTGATCTCAATTCAAACTGGATAGGGATGAAGAAGCGCAGCGGCCCGGCATCCCGCATTCTCTCGCGGCGGGGAGAGAGAGAGAGGAGACTCCGACAAAATTACTGTGAAACCTTTTTTCAATGCAGCCAAGGACTGAATGAAGCGGAAGCGCCATGAGGCAGCGGGCAGTGTTTGGGCCTCATGGCAAAAGCTACTTCCTGAAAAAATTTCACGCATTTCGGATAAAAACTTCAAAAGTTACGAACAATTTTAGTTGTCTCTTTGCCATTTCTCCAGTGTGGATCCATTCAAAGAGCGCGCTCTCCTGTCCGCCGGGAAAGCGTTCATGAGGAGGACGGGGTGGGAGAGGGCAATGCCACGCTGCTCTGCTGCAAGAGAAGATGCAAGCAGTGGAGAGTTGAACACGATTGGCTGAAACTACGGCGCGCATGGTCTCCTTGTGCGACGTCAGTCAAAAAGCATGTGCCGATATGGCTGTCGACCATTGGAGAGAAACGCTGCACATTGAAACCAGCTGATGAGCCCGTGAGCGCTGGATGTGATCACTCTCACTCCTTTTCTTGTCGCTGTCGCGAAGGGACACTCCATTTATTTTGGTCAGACGAAAAATGAATTGCAGAACACTCGGACGTGAGTGTCCCCATTTGTGCTTGGCGGCAACACCGTTCAACAAACCCCACGAAATAGGTGGTGTGCGTTCTCTGATTGGTGTCTCATTCTTTTCATGAAAAAAGTTAGAATTTAAAATTACCCTTCCGAATATCAAAAAAATTAGATTCCTAAAATCATCAAGCCTTTAACATCTCAATAATGCTTTTTCGCCCAACAGGACGTATCCTAAACAGGGCCAGCAAGGACGTTGGTTATATTGACGAATTTTTGCCGCCTTGCCTCTATGACACAATAGAAGTAAGACCTTTTTGAAAAATCTGGTTTCTGGAAATATTGGCCGTTTTTCTGCTTTCTTGCTGGTTCCTGTATAGCGTCGCGTTTTCTTTCGTTTTGCTGGGCTGCGCTCTGTGTTCGGGGTTGCTTTTTGTTCGTAGACGTTTTTTGCGGTTGTCATTGTTTTATTTTTTGTCTTACTTTCAGCCATTTTTGTCGTTATGTCGGGGCCGTTTGGATATCCTTTAGTGAGCACAGGCTAAAAAATTACTGTGAAGCAGCCCAGCCAAAGCAGCATTCACGAATTCCATGCACTAAGTTCAAAACTCTCAAAAAGACGTTTTTCGTTTTGTGTTAAAATGGGCACCGATTGACAAAAAATGATATTTTCCCATGCGTTTATCGTGGTGGAGGAATTTATGTACTCATACATGTGTTTTTCCCATTTAAATGTTGCCTCTGAAACGTTTCTTCTTTCTTTTTACTCTCGGGCGGTAGAAATAAAAGCATCAGATTTCAAAAGGGACCGGTGAATGGGGCAGAACGAACTGAGGCAGAAGTGGACTGAGGCAGAATTTGTGCATTTTGCGGAGGCTGATTTTTTTAATTTCTCCGGGATAGGTTAGGTCAGGTTTGGTTAAGTTAAGTTAGGACAGGTGTAAGCTACCACCTCCATGCAAAAACTTCCCTCCAAAACTCCCTCCTTTGTCCAATTCTACCTCAGTCCACTTCTGTCTCAGTCCACTTCTGCCTCCGTCCGTTCTGTCCCAGTCCCCCGATCCTTGCAAAAAGGATTTCGGCAGATTCAGATTTTGACTTCGCTTGCTAAAGAGGATCTTTAATTTCTGCAGCAAGGATTTTTTACTGAAATCTCAAGAGTTGCAATTTGTTTCCATGTATGGGCACATAAATTCTGCCGCCACATACTTGCGGTATACCAGTGTTTCCCTAGACCACGGAATATGTTCGCTTCAATTCTTTTTTGAATGCATTCGCGGATCTTGAGCTACCGGCCAATTTGTGCCAGCAATTCATGGCGGAAACGAAACACAAATCAAAATTTTGGCATGAAAAACCAGTGGATCCAGAAGGATGGAAATTTTCCCAGCATGATTAACAGGGCCAGCAAGGGCGTTGGTTATATTGACAAATTTTTGCCGCCTTGCCTCGATGACACAATAGAAGTAGCCTAAGACCTTTTTGAAAAACTGGTTACTGGAAATATTAACCGTTTTTTCTCATTTTTCTCAATCAACGTGATCCAAAAAGGAAATTCAGACCGAATTTTGCATCGGATACACAAATGTCAGCGATTGGCTTAACCCAGTGTTTTGTCTCTGGGCTCAAAGATCCCACTTTCCTGTTCCCTGATTGGTGTTGTGAGGGGCGCACGTTTTGTTTTGTCAATTTTGGTGGAGAGATAAATCCTGAGGATTTCTAACTCTGGGCTTAAGCGGACTCTCAAAATACGTCTCGGAATAGGCCGAATTGAGGGCTGCTTGTGGTTGACGAGAATGAGAAAATTTTCCTTCTTCCCGGAGTCTTTTCCAGGAGACCGCCATGAACAGGAAAAACCACCTTAGACCTTGGCATCCCACTGCACTTTGTCGCTTTGCACACCTTAATTTGCTACCTAAATATAATAGATATTGCAGAATATAGAATATTGGAAAGCACAAGAATAATTATTTTGAAAAAAATGTGTGGGAAAACGGACATTTTGGCCTTGTGCAGGCTCAGGCTTTTCCTTCTTCTCTCGGTTCTTTATATGCATGTTGAATGTCTCGTTTTGTTCGTGTCGTCAAAACGTCTATTCTAAACCAGGGGCGTCATTCGGAAAGCAGGGGGCAAGGGGGCCAATTACCCCTGACGAGAAATGCCCCACATCGGTTAGCTTGTCCAGGTGGCATGAGTGTTTGGCACACCCTGATCGGAAAATTGACCTTTGGAACACGATTTTCCACCCGAAACCATCCACAAATTTTAAAATTTCTTCCGCGTCTGGGGGCCCTGCCCCCGCTCCCTGCGCCAGAGGCTCTGCCCATGTACCCTCTAGGCCACCGCACAAGAGCCGAATTGCCATGGTCATTCCGCTCCAAAAACCCAAACTGTCTCGGTGACCAGCTCCCTTCCTGAAGAATGGCGCCCTGGAAAATCCATTGTGACGGCCCTGAGTCTAAAGTACGGCCAAATGACGCGGATATGCTGGAAATGTGCTGAGAATATCTGGTGCAATTAAAGAGTGCACTTGATAAAAATTCTAACTTTGTTTCAGGTCGGTTCTGAACAGGATGAGCAAAGATGTAGGTCTAATGGACGAGTTGCTTCCTCCGGCTATGTTTGACGCCTTAGGAGTAAGAAATACTTTTCTTTGAATGATTCTATTTCAAGTAGCTTTTCTTGAGATACCTACATTTGCGCCTTGTGTTTTGCCATTTAACTGAACGGCAGCTGATGCTTCACGCTGAGACTGAGAACGTCAAAAATAACATTCTCTCCTTGAAAGAGTGAAATCTGGTACTGTGGTTCCGAAATAGCCAGAGGAAATCCGCCGCTTTTAAGTTTTACAACTTTGCAAAAACTCTGCACAGAATGATTGAAGGGGTCTCCCATATCCCGCTGTTTCCTGCCTTATCCTAAATTGTTCCATTTCTGGGCAGGCTTTGATGTTGGCATCGGCATGTCTGAAAACCAGGGCCGTCTTCACAAGCGTTGCAGGACGAAGGGGGTTTCTTTATGCTCGTTCCTAAAGGCCGATTTACACCGCTGCATTTCGTGCTGCAGTTCTGTGGTGTCCCAGTGCTTGCAGTATCTTTTGGAATGTACAATTGTAGCTTTTGTAGCTTGTCGTTGTTGGGCAGTTTGGCGCAGTTGCTTGCCGACAACAGACAGTTAAGGCGCTGCAATCGGCGCCGCACCGGCACCACATTGGCATCGAAAGCACCTGCATGGTACAGCAAAGGTGTAAACCGGCCTTAACTTTGAATATTTTGCTGCAGTTACTGCACGGCAAGCAATTAACGTTGTCTCCTTCTGTTTCCAGTTATTTGTGCACCTGTGTCTGCCTAATCACTTCTTGCTTGCCCTGGGGGTTGATGTATTTGGCATCATTGCTATGTTTTGCATGTTATTTGTGTTGCTTTAGTGCTTGATGCTTAATATGTATGCGTATCTATATACTTTCTGGGAAGCTGTTTACTGGAGCGCTGCTTTGACTTCAATGGTTTTTTATCACTCAACATTTTGAAAAGTGCTTGCTGTGAGAATAGTTAATTCCTTGTCCATAACTTGGATTAGTTAATTCCTTATCCATAACTTGGAATGGTATTTTCTTTGTGCATAACTTGGAATGCGGTTAATTCTCTGTCCATAACGTGGAATAGTGAATCCTTTGCAATAATTCGGAGTGGTAGGAATTCGATTGTCATAAATTAGCAAATTAGCAATGGCAGATTCTTTGGTCCTCAACTGGGAGTGATTATTTCTTTATCCATAACTTGGAATAGAATGTTCTCTGTCCATAACTTGGCATGGAAAATATTTTCTCCACACTCGGAGTAAATTCTTTGGTCATAAACTGGGAATGGTTATTTCTTTGTCCATAACTTGGAATGATTAATTCTTTGTCCATAACTTGGAATGGTTTAATTCTTTGTCCAGAGCGAGGAATGGTGATTTCCATATTTTGGACACGAATGCAGGAAATGGTAAACCGCTTTCCGGGCATATATCATCAGGAATTGCAAATTCTTTGGCCATAAAAAGCTATAGGGGTGTAAGACAGAAATAGGAGTTCAAGATCAATGACAAAAGTTCAAAAATTTGACAACACCACACACGAAGCCATCGATATGAGCATGCAGCAGGAGCTGTGTGCCCTATTGAGCTCATTTCCAATTTCTCTCCATTTAGGAAAGTGGTCAGGCTCCGTGTGTGATGAACTCGGTAGTCAAGACGAGGATAGCGTCGTTTATTGCAGTTTGTTTTTCTGTGCAAAAAACAATCTGATGTGCAAAATAACGATCGGAATGTTTGAAATTTACCGGTGTCTCCTGAGCCCTCACTCTGTCCTTGGCTTCGAATGCAGCAAAGTTCTCAATTCCGGTGTCACCATCTGTTCCCTTAAATGCAGGGGCGTCAGGGTGTCACGTCACTTCACAGTCTCGCAGGGGGGGGGGAATTCCTCATTTATCAAGATCTGGGTATCAATCATCAGCCTCAGTAATCGGGTTCTGCTGGGGCTGAGCCCATGCGGGTTCCAATGGCAGATCGGATCGGGGGACTGGGATAGAACGGACTGAGGCAGAATGGGACTGAGGCAGAATTTTTTTGTCGGCCTCTGTCCACTTCTGCCCCAGTCTCATTCTGCCTCTGTATCATTCTGCCTCAGTCCCATTCTGCCTCAGTCCCATTCTGCCCCAGTCCCATTCTGCCTCAGTCCCATTCTGCCTCAGTCCCATTCTGCCTCTGTCCCATTCTGCCTCAGTCCCATTCTGCCTCTGTCCCATTCTGCCTCTGTCCCATTCTGCCTCAGTCCCATTCTGCCTCAGTCCCATTCTGCCTCAGTCCCATTCTGCCCCAGTCCCATTCTGCCTCAGTCCCATTCTGCCTCAGTCCCATTCTGACTCTGTCCCATTCTGCCTCAATCCCATTCTGCCCTAGTCCCATTCTGCCTCAGTCCCATTCTGCCTCAGTCCCATTCTGCCTCAGTCCCATTCTGCCTCAGTCCCATTCTGCCTCTGTCCCATTCTGCCTCTGTCCCATTCTGCCTCAGTCCCATTCTGCCTCAGTCCCATTCTGCCTCTGTCCCATTCTGCCTCAGTCCCATTCTGCCTCAGTCCCATTCTGCCTCAGTCCCATTCTATCCCAGTCCATTCTATCCATGTCACCGGTCCCGGCAGATCCACTCGCTGGGATTCTGAGGGACGAGCTCCCAGAATCTGAAGAAATTTTGAAAATTATGGTTAACTTTGGGTGCAATACGTATTATGCCCTGGATGCCAACATACCCTACAATATATGGTGAGCCACAGTATAATGTCAGGGAGGGGCAAGAGCAGTGCTTAAATTGTAGGGGGAGCGTGGGGGGCGACGCCCCCGGGAAAGACAAAATGGAAGTTAAGCGCGCAAATCTCCAAATTTCACCTCCATGCAAAAATCTGATTTTAGCCAGTGCCCCCTAGTCCTGCATTTGACAGTTTAACCGCTGGGAAAGAGAACCGCGTGCTGGGTCATTTTTCATCGGGGTATGAGGGCGGGGGTAGTCGCCCCGGTGCCCCCGAAATAACGCCCCTGCTCAATTGCTTCATGGTGGAGGTTCTATAATCCTTTTTCTAAGCCTGCCATGTTCGAATCTCACCTTTTTCTGATGCCAAACAGCACAGCTTGTGAAGGTGAAAGGTATACTCTTTTTGAGCTTACAGCATTCTCTATACTTGCTTTCTTTTTCTTTATCCGTCACCTCTTCTAGATCTTTTTGAACTTGTCTGGTATTCTGGTGTTGGTGGCGATTGTTAACTACCTCCTTACAATTCCTGCTCTTGTTCTCGCCTTCATATTCTATTTCCTGAGAAACTTTTACCTCGCAACAGCCAGGGATATTAAACGACTTGAAGGCGTCAGTAAGTCAATTGTCTGCCATTTAGAGTTAAGCTTCAAGCTTTTATTCTTCTCATTGTCCACAGGGTGTTTCAGATTTAAACAACTTCCAGAACATCATTTACGTTTTGCCTATATCCTCACTGCTTATATTGCTCGTTATCAACCTACTGGCTGGTGTCCGCCTGTTTCTTGTAGTCAATCCACTGCCTGATATCCACCATGGGTAGAATTTCGAAAAAGAAAGACAAAGATTATGTTGTCTTCAGAGGTATATTAAAATTCCACACCTGGAATTTGTTTGGATTGCCACCATTGAAACCGTTTTGGTGACCAACGGGTATAACATGGACACTGTGTATGGACCGAATTATTGGTCACCTAGTCCCTCTGCAAATGATATAATGAACCGATCCTTGAGGCGTGACTTGGCTGAGACTCGACTTCAGTCATTGCTGTTTTGTTGATTCTCAATGAGAAGACACTGCACTGGTTGTCATTTGAGCAATCAACAAAACAGCAATGACTCAATTAAGTCGGGACTCGCCCAGTGACGTCTTAAGAATCGGACTTTCGGAATCGGATCTTTGAGCAATGTCCAGTTTGTTCATCTTTTTTTCCAGGCGTTGAATTTTTACCGGCGCCTGGCACTAACACATCACTAACACAGGTGCTGCTGACATATTTGCTAATTATCGCCCCTTATTTCACAGGTGTTCACCCAAATGCTTGGCATATTCGGCTTGTGCACTTTGGTTATTCCATGGCTTATCATTCCTTCGCTGCCACCTGCCGCTTTGCTCTGTTTCTTTGTTAAGTTCATTTTCCCTTCGTCCATTCAGTTCTGGAAGCTATCGAACGTTTGTGAGTTTCATTTAGTTATTTTAGTTTTTATTTAGTTTTTATTTTAGTTTTTAGTTATTTTATTTTGTTTTAGTTTTTTTATTTGGTTGCTTTTTGCATGGGGTTTGCTTAGTTTTGTCTGCTTTGGCTTTTCATCCTCCTGCCGTCTATTCTCGAGGATAAATGAAGAATTAAAAAGAAATGATATAGCGGCAGAATTAATGCACTCAAACATGTGTTTTTCCCATTTAACTGTTGCCTCCAAAACTCTTTTTCTTGCTTTTTTGCTCATGCATCAGGCGGTAGAAATTAAAGCGCCAGATTTTAACAGCTTTCTAGAGGTGCCAGATTTTGACCTCGGGAATAGAAAAGGATCTTTAAATTCTGCTGGAGTTCTTGCTAAAATCTGAACAGTCGCAATTTTTACTTGTATGGGTGCATTTATTTCGCCGCCACTGTACCTATTCGTATTCTTGCCACAACGAATCATGACATCCTTACTTTTGCTTTTGGCAGCGTGATTTACATCGCGTTCTTGCTCTCTCACCATTTCTGTCCGTGGCAGGATTGTCTTGTGAATAAAAAATAAAAAATTCACAGAAATAGCCCCTAACTATTTTAAACATTATGCATCCCGTCATATAACATATGATGCGTGTTGCATAGCCGATTGTTTTCAGGGGTCGAATCTGCAGTTGGTCTTTCATGGACAAGGTTTCATGCGCGCAACTCTTCCATGAACCAATATGGGGCAATAGAACGGCGGTAGCCTGTGAGCTGCATTGGGACCAGTCTCAACGCGCGAGGTCACATCTCTTGGATAGTGACTGAGGAATTAATGTACCCACACACGTGTTTTACACATTTTTAACTCTTGCGTCCGAAACTTTTTCTTTTTTTTTCTTAAGTGCCAGATTTCAACAAAGCGTTCTAAAGGTGTCAGATTTTGACCTCGGTTACAAATGAGAGGATCTGCAATATCTGCAGCATAGACGTTTTGCCAAAATCTGAATGTTTTTGCATGCATGAGTACATTAATTCCGCCGCCGCTATAGGTACATATCATGCCAGGTTTGCATGACAACGCTACCTGTGCAAAAATGGTGACTTCTCATTCACGGGAAAATCAAAATATCAGACTTGTGGCGCCGAGGGCCATTCAGAGCGACTACAACACGACTGATCGGGTATTGGCCATTGGGCCGATTTTTTAAACGAAGCCCATCTTTTAGGCCGGGGACTGTTTCTTTTTTAAATACAATTTTATACACAAAAGGAAATGAAACCGCAGCCTAAAAGATGGGCTTCGTTTAAAAAATCGGCCCATTGCAGATGGTCCCTAAAATACGGATATATGGCCATCTGGATACTCCTGGATACCAACTTGAATATCCCTCTAACCTAACCTACCCCAATCTATCCAACGTAATCTAACCTAGACTATTCCACCCTTACCTAATCTATCCAAAGGGGTACCTATCCAGGAATCTATGCATATGTATTCATGTTTTAAGGAATAGCCACATTCAGTGGTTAGAGGACCTTTTTCATTGCATGGTGAAGCATAGAACTTTATTTTATCATGGGATCTTTGGCTGCAGCTTTACTTTAACAACATGGGATAATGCTGTGATTTTATTTTTTACCACAGGGAATTTTGGCTGAAACTTTATTTTGACAGCCAGGAGTATCCGCTGCAACTTGACCTTTACAACCGTGGATTGGATTTTTAGCTATAACTTTATCCTAACAATGGTGAATTTTTTTATTTTTTATTGTGAAATTTATTTCAACAACAGTGGATTTTTGCCTGCAACTTTAGTTAAATAGCAGGTGATTTTAGGTCCCACTTTATTTCAACAACAGGGATAGCCTATCATGGGGTTATTGGCTGCAACTTTATTTTAACAACAGAGGGAAGTGCTTGGTCAAAAATGCGAATTTATTTTCTCGTTGGAAAATCACGAATTTGCTCATTGGAAAAAGCACACCACGTCTGCCACTGCCAGGTTTATTATACTCCTTAACCGATGTATGATAGTCGATAAAATACCGATTTATAGTCGGCAAAGGAATAAATGTACTCGTCATGTGTTTTTCCCATTTTACTGTTGTCTCCGAGACGTTTTTTCTTTCTTTTCTCTTATAAGGGTAAAGTTAAAGGCTAAATT
>JASGXE010020543.1:0-13100 GCA_030068105.1 Sinentomon sp. SZTP_YWyxl
GCCTCAAGGATGCCAAGCATGATATTATGAATGTGACTTTTGTCTGAAATGCCCCTTTCCATACAGCTTCTCAAGTTCATCACCGAAGCTTATAAATAGATATGCCTTTCTCGACGATAGAAGAAAGTGGAGTGAGCCACTAACCTTCACATATGCCCATATTCCCATAACGTTACCCAATAATGAACATGTCTTTTGTCTGAAATGCCCTTTTCCATGCAGCTTTTGAAGATCATCGCAGAAACTTAGAAACAGATATGCCTTTGTTCACAAAGGACAACAGTGGTTCCAGCCATTAGCCTTCACTTATGCCCATATTCCCATAACGCCACCCAATAATGAACATGTCTTTTGTCTGAAATGCCCTTTTCCATACAGCTTCTCAAGTTCATCACCGAAGCTTATAAATAGATATGCCTTTCTCGACGATAGAAGAAAGTGGAGTGAGCCACTAACCTTCACATATGCCCATATTCACATAGTGATACTGTGAAAAACCTACCCTCGATGGAGAAATGTCCTTCTCCAGTAACAAATATTCAAAATGTAACTTTTTGGATAAGGGCACTCGAAAACCAAGGCAGATAGAGCAAATCTAATGACATTGGCAGATATGCCCTTCTCCACTGATCCAAAAAATGTAAAAAAGTCATTTTCTAAAAAAATGTAGATATGCCCTTATCCGGTCCACCCCTTCAATTGTCCTCTCAAATGAGTCCAACGTGCACTCGCCTGATATCCTAGAGAGAAAAAAATAATCACATGTTTCGCACATTTTGCAACATATTTGTGCTGCATAGTTAGGGTTGCCAAAAAAGGATTTTGGTATCTCTATAACTCGTGCCATATTTTTCGTTAAACGTCCTGGAAAAGTGGGAAAATCCACTGGATGTTTGAAGATTGAAAAATGTCCTCAAGAATTGGAAGCGGTAGTACCTACAAATAAGTCAAAACACACTGCATCATTCCTTGACACTTTGGTTTTGTCGGTTTTCCATAATTTTTAAATGACCATTCGGAAAGCCAACCATTTTGGAGAGAGTGCCCTCCTTTAGCTTGCAAGAAATTTTGTTCTATTTTTGAACCCCTGCAAACTTTGTATGTGTGTGATGCGCAAAATTGAAATGTTTGGAACATTGGACAGTGTCCTTGAAAAATCTGATAAATTTTATGTCCTGGAATTTTGAAAACGGACTCCGGTAGACATCCTGGATGTGATTTTGACAAATCGTGCGCCTTAATTTCGTGGTTTTCATCTGCTGGAGAAAATTATTCATATTTGAAAAAAAGAATCATTTGCATTTGCAACAAAGCTTTCAGAGACTTTGTGAGTTTTAGTTACTAAAGCGTTAAAGCTTTTGCTGATCACAGGCTCGGCGTCATTTGAATCGTAATCCGTGGTATCGGCAAATGGCTGCGAAAGCAAGGAAAGCTGACTGCATCGTCTTATCTGTGGTCACCTTCCCAAGAACAAATCAACCAGGTGTCACATCAATCTCCATAACTCGTCTATTTCCGTGCTTCCTTTTGCAGTTTTCGACATTGTTGCCTTGGCTTCACTGAAATGATGTCGTCCTCCGACGTTCTTGTTCCGGTATGATGTTGATCAGCCGTGTCTTTGTTGATAGCTTGATTTTTCATGACATTTTGCCCTTGAAAGCAGATGTGGATGCCGCTCTGACACTGGATGAGCCTTCTTAGCCAATGCAATTTGAGCCATTGCAGCAGTTGCCACGGATTGTTGTTGATGGTAGGCAATTGTTGATTGACGCCTTCTGTAAAGTGAAACAGCAGTCGACAGATCTGTATTCGTATCCGGCATGGACATATTGCTTCCAGGATTTCCAGTCGAAATCAGCTAGGGCTGGTAGCTGGCAGGTGACAAAAATTGTAACTGCGAAGTCAATTTCAATCGTTTCTCCATTTCCGATGCTATGGACTGCAAAAGATTAGCTGTGCATGTAGTCTTCCACCTGGATGGTGGTAGACTCCAACTCTTTTTTTGACAGAAGTTGTGGGACTTTTTCGTATGGACCTAAAGGGTTCCTGAAGAAAATGACAACTGATTTTACGGACGGAAGGGGTAGACCAGCGTCCCAATCGCATCTAGTGAAACCGTATTAGTTTTTTTAATCTATGTGGGATGGGTTGGTCTCTGGGAAACTGAATGTGGAATGTTTTGATATCAGAATGGTTGCCACAACTCGTGTGTTCGCCACACCTGAAGAAAATGTTTCCGTGCAGTCGGAGATTGGATTTTATTTGGGTCAAAGAGTCTGTCGATTTTTGATTGGTCAAAATGGTCGTAGATCTGAACGATCAAGATCTTTGGTGAGGAAACGACTCTTGGCAGGTGGACTGAGCCAGCACATGAAAAGGTCGCTGTTGATGTGGGCTGATTTTACCTTCATCAGGACAACAGAACCAGGGCGGGGGGCATGTCTGTTTCGAACTGCGGTTTTTTGTATTTTCCCTTCAGAATTGAAACAGGCATCAGAAAAAGGCCCTCGCCGTTGCAAGCCACAACGCTTGTGATATGCTCGCCCCTCTCAGATGCCAAAATTTGAACCACATTCGAATCACCTCTTTCAGTGAATATTTTTTCTGGTTGGTTGTTCAGTTCGATGCCACTTTCGTCCATGTTGAAGATATGCACCAGGCCATACTTCTCCACTGTCTCCAGTAACATTTGAAAGTGCGCCTCAACATCTTTTCTGTCTAATCCCTCAGCTTGAGCAGCGGATAGTCCTTGGAGTTTCCTGGGCACCCACTGGGGAAAAACACTTCCGGAAGACCCGAAACCAGCACAAGCCTGCCATTTTCTTGATTTTGTTGAAACGGTTCTTCAGACCGTTATGAAGTGCAAATGAATATGAAAGAGAACGAATGTCTGTGCTTGTTAAGTGGGAATCCCACCTTCTGAAATCAAACTATGTGATCGAAAAGGTCCCTCTCATTTTCACCTTCGAGCTCAGGGAACCCATTGCACCTTTGGAGAAGTTGCCTTTGGCTAATCTTCTTCTCAGCATCTGCGGAGGTATTTCACAAGTTTTCCATGCTCGATACACGGACTGCCACAGCTGCGGCAGCAGCTTCAAGATTTTCCTGGGATCATCTTCCTCGATTCCCCTTTCTCGTACACTCAAATGGCATTGATTTGAGTCGATCGTTACTCCTGAAATATCTTTAAAAAATTAACCTGTTGCCAGCAGGCAGGCAGAGAGCAAGACAAACTTGTTGGGTAATACGAAGGAAATGAACTCTTATGTTACACCAACAGTGGTACCTATCTATTCTCCAAAGCCACCAACCCTCATCCTAACGCAAGCTTGAAGCCAATTAGGCACACATTCAGAAGCATCTTTCTGAACAAGGGAAAAGAATGATGTTGTGTACGAAAACAAAATAATTTTTGCAACACATCTGTTCATATAACTGGGTATCCATCTATTTTTCAAACTCAGGGTAAGATGAGTGCTGCGGGGATTAACACTTAGATTAGATCTATCAGACCCTTTCCACCATCCTATGATAAAGCCTGACACCATAAACAACTGAAAAGTCAGAAAAAAGACAGTTTTCATTCTGTAGAAGAGGTTCTAGTTGATTTGGATGATTCAAAATTTGATTTGATGTCTTTCTTTTTTCGAGAATTTCGGCAAACTTTTTGCCCGTGAGGCATCACACAAATCTGCTCATTTACCCCCTTCTTTCTTTTGATTGATCAGCCTGGTCTCGTGTTTACACAAACATTCTTATTTATTCGCATTCGAGAACAATTTCATTTGTTTAGAATAGCAAGATGATAAGTTGGCCTGTTGCTCGTTCGCTCGTCGCAAACAGCACTAGACTCCTTCCGCTGCAGAAAAACACACCACAAATAAGACAAATGGCTGATCTGGGCAAGATCTATTGAACAATCCCATGGAAGAGTGCTCTGCAGCATCAAATTTTAATTAATCGGGAGAGATGCCCATAGGAGCAACTTCCCCAGCAAAAATTTCGCCTTTGACAAATTAAAGGGAGCTACGTGAAAACAGAGAAATGAAAAAATTGTTGAACAACAATGGGTTTTAAATGGAAAATCGCAGGAGTAGAAATTAAAGTTTCTTACACTCAGCTCTCTTTAATTTGTCCACGGCGATATGGGCGTCACAACAAAACTCTAAGGGAAAGATGCCCATACCACGTGACGGCCGACCGGCAAACCAAACCGCCATTTTCATTTTCGAGATAACACACACACACACACACACACGAAAGTGAAAAATTTATGCCACGACCCCTACATTTCATTTAAGGAACACTCAGACATTTATTGGCGGGCAACACTGAAAATGTACCTAGACACCAAAATCAGCACGAACCTATTTCAACATCCAATAAATTTGACGTTTCCAAGCAGAGCAAAAATACACACGGCCAATATTATCACAACATGCAACTCGTAACAAACATACATGGCGGTACCGACGTGCAAGGTTGCCAAAGTTGTAAAAAGCCAACAGAGGCATCTTCCCCGTAGAGGCATTTTCTCCCATTTTACTCTTTATCAGTGTTTTTGTCACAGGTGTTGAAATGTGAGCACGTTTTCCGAAGGCTTCAAAAAAGGCATCTCTCCCGCGGGGGTGGGAGAGATGCCCAGATGTAAAATACAGCCACATTAACAAGCAATGTACTTTTTGAGATTAGATTTTCATTGAAATGCAATAAAGATAGGTGATGGGCTTTGGGACACACATGTAAAAAGATATTTTGAAAAGAAAAGTCTGGAAATGGACACATTGGCTCATGGCAATGTGCTTGCTAAAAGCCTCCTGAATATGGAATATCTATTAATCTGAACAGAAGTCTCCAGCGATTAGTCTGTAGCCATGGTAAACTAGTCTGGACATCTTCTCCCTGGAACGCAGTGATTATCAATGTAAATATCGAGGTAGGCGAAGAGTGGTAAATAGAAAATTAGCTAGGTCCCTGTGCAGTGTAAACTCTACTCAATTGCAGTCTGGAAAACCAGACCAAAAAAAAGGTTAACAACTTCAACTGTCAGTCGGAATCAGAGGTGGAAGAATCGATTCATACGCAACGATGGCACATTGTTGTGGATCCAGCACATGTTTCGTGCAGCCACGAGATACACTTTACACATTGGATCCAGTCATTCGAGTCTGACCTGTTACGAGAGTCAGCCTGGTCATGGTAATAGCCATTGCACCGAGCACATCTTCCGCGTCGGATGTATTCTCGTCATCTTTCTGTTGGCTTGTTGATGGCACACTTCGCGCAGCGCTTCTATTGACTTTCACAGACCCGGACCCCCCGCGTGTTTTCTTTTGCATTGTCTTCTCAGAGCCACAAGCGCTCTTTGGCGATTTGCAGCACTTGTCAGAACGCAGTACAATCGTCGGCCTCGAGTAGGTTGACGTCTTGCAATTTTTGGAAGCGAATTTCTAAATTCCAAACAAATCATGAATTTGGACCAATCGGATGCGAGCAAAATCGCAATGACGCAATTAAAAAAACAGTTTCATGAATGCACCTTTCCGAAGCGATTTCCGGCAGCAGTCTCTGTGGCCGAGTGGTCTAGACAGCCTGCTGCCGCTGCGGAGGTACCCGTGGTGGCGGATCGAATCCTACCTGGGGTAAAAATTTTAGATTTTTGTTTTTTAAAATACCAAAATGTTTTTTGACACCAGTGGCAGTTGTTGACACCAAGAAGAGGAAAGGTTGCGTTAGGTTAGGTTAGGTTTAGTTAGATTATCTTTAGATGTCGTAAACGCGGTTTTAATTTGGGTGAGCCCTGATTGGTCGAAATTCAGGCGATTTGTTTGGAATTGAGAAATTCGCTTTTTGGAAATGGTGAAATAATATCTTCAAATGAAGTGGACTGCTGAGGTGGGTCGTCTATATCGTTGTTCGAAGAAGTTCCATTGTCAGATTCGGGATCGGGGGGATGGACCTGCTGCTGGACCGCTGTGACTGCAGCCGCCTGGTTTTAAGCGGGAGCTAGGGCTGCATCTGCTGGGGCAAATAGATGATCTGGAATTGACGCCTGGTTGAATGGAATAACTCCACAAGCCCTGAAGACAGAACAACCAGTCTCCACACTTGCAGCTCTCCCCCAACCTTGGCCAAGCAGCATTCCATACACGTAACGGTTGATGCGCTGACCAGCGTGGGTGCGTTCCCAGTTTTGGCAAGCTTGATTGAAATGTGTTTTAAAGGGTTTGAAAAAGCATTTGTCAAAGAGCTGCAGTGTGTGTGTAGTGTGGCTGGGCAGGCAAGACAGAATCACCTCATTCAGAGCGGTAAAATCTAGCACCTCAGGATCATTTGAATGTGAGGTGTGGCCATCGAGGATCAGCAGAACTTGTCCTGGAGGCTTGTATGGAAGAAAGTGCCCACGAAGCCATTGCATGAAGATGTCACTGTTGGCACAAGCAGATTTAGGTCATGATCACCTTGGAACCCGGTGGCATTCCATTCTCGAATACCACTTTGTGGTACTTTCCCTTGAAAATGGACACTGGTGGGAGGAAAGTGTGAAAGTCTTCAACTGTGCTGCATTGAAGCTGAGTATGAATGACAATGGGGAATCCAACCGTTTTTGGCCTTTCATATTTTGAGCCGCAAATCATTCCTCGTACCATTTCTCGCTGGATCCTGTTCAAGAATGAAGCTTTCCCACAGCTGGTCGCGAGTGTTTCGAGTTGAAACAAAACGGGCTCCATGTAAGGAGTTCAAAACACACTTTTTCGATGAAGTTCACCATTCATTTTTCGAGGAAGTTTAACAAATCTCCAGCTTCCATCAGCCAAAACTAGCGGTATAGCCATGAAATTCTCTTCAAATCTGCAAACACCCTTCAGAAAGTAATTTTTAGAAAGTCAATGAAACTCCCTCATTTCAATGGAAACTTAGAGATTTTGGCACAAACGAAATTGTCTAAAGAGCACTTGTCTCTGTTGGGTCTTGAAATTGGGTCATTCATGAGTGTAATGGTGTCTTCGGTCAGCTATGCTTGAACCTGAGTGAATCTGGGGCTTTAAGGAATCTGGAACTCTATTAAAGGTTTTTCAAATATTTCCAAAGGCAAGACTTCTTTCAAATATTCCCACTCTTCTGTGCAAATGCAAAATCTTAACGAAGTGTTCCCTCGAACCTTCTTGATATTGGAAGAGTTTCTCTGATGAGGAAGTTCCTGAGGCACCAGAACACATTGCAAAAACAATCTTTATTTATTCCATTCTCTTCTCCAACAAATCTGACATGTCGACCTACAGGCCAAACACAAGACACATTTATACAGTGTTTCCCAAAAGTCACTTGACAACCCCAGAAAAGTGCTTTGCAGTTTTGAAGCTTCCCTGTAAGCTTGAAGTGGAGTTTGTTCCAATTCGAGTGGATAACACCGGCAGCAGGCTGCCTGCCCAATCTGAACGTGAAATCTGTAGAAATAGCCCCACAAGCGAAGATTGAAAACTGCTTAGCAAATAGCAGGGGTTATCAAGTGACTTTTGGGAAACCCTGTATTCACATCACTTTGCCTGGTCCACCTCACACAGAGACCGAGTATCTATCTTTTGAATGAAGGGAGTGAACAACAGTCCCTTATCTCTTGCTTGATGAGGTGGAGATAATGACAAGAACGTCACCTGATCACCTGCTAGCAAAATTTGGGTCGTATAGTCCACTCGCAAGATAAGGTTCACCACTTCAAACGGTGAGATCTTTGGGCTGTTCTCGAACTGCCATATTTTTGGGCTGTTCTGGTGCTGTCATTTATTGGATGGTTTGGTGAGTTTGGGCAGGAGATCGTTGCCATTGCTCTCCTGGCCGTCCCTTCAGGGGTTGAAGCGGGGTCATATGCAGGCCGTCCCTTCTGGGGTTGGAGAGAGGTCATATGCACCGCGAAACGTGTGGTGGTTTCATGGCTCAACTTTTGTTGCAAGTTTTTCTTTCCTTGGTGTTATTTTGTTTCTTTATTGCAAGGTTGTTTAAAAAAAGTGCTCTTTCAATCATTGTCCATTTGTTCATAAGTACCTGAGATAACCAATTATTTGTGACCATACTGCTACTTCATGCATTTGTTATAAAAAAATTTTATCGTAAATTGATCTGGAATCTGGATAAAATTGTTTTTTTTTTATGTGGAAGCTTTTCTTGCCCTCGGGATGAAAAACGCACAAAAGAATATTTTTAATGGAACAATACGATTATGCAATTCCAATTGATTTCTTTGTTTCTATCACGAACCTCCAATTCTTCTTGTTCCCTCTTTCGTCCAATTCAGGCGTCGGGGAACTTTGCTTATGGCTGCTTATTCCAGCGCTGAATCTATTGTGCTCTCTATTTGCATCGATATAGACCAAATATAAAATCTAATTTCCAATCCAATTGGAACAAAAATGTTATTGTTTTTATTTCGTTTTGCTTTTGGCCCCGAACACAGGCGATCATAGATTTTTTTATTCCAAGTGAAGTGAAATTTTAAATTAAGAAACCCCAGCTTCAGAGATCCGCCTACCGCCAACATTTGAGTCCTGGATTGTGGCATCGCCCTGCCACCAACATGCGAGTCCCGGCTGGTATCATGGCATACATTGAAGCTGATAATCCTAGCTGCGGCAGAAAAGACACTCTTGGACTTCCCAGTAAAGGGTGCCCTCGTTACCCCAGTAGCAAAAATGTTTCCAAGAACGTCCTCTCTTTATTAGTTCCACATTTGGTACCAAGAACACTCCAAATTGGTGCCAATTTCGGTGACATTCCGGTTTTGTGGTCAGGGTGACGGAACCATTTTCGCACAGTTTCGTGGAACGTTTTTGGAATGATGGTATGACGGTTCCGGCACCATTTGGGAAGTTGTATTGGCACTGTTTGGGAAGTTGTTTTGGCACCATTCTGTAAGTTGTATTGGCGCCGTTCGGGAAGTTGTTTTGGTGCCATTTTGGAAGTTACTTTGGGACCATTCAGGAAGTTGTTAGGGGCACATTCGGGAAGTTGTTTTGGCATCATTCTGGATGTTGTTTTGGAACCAAACCATATATGTTATATTTGCACTCTTATGGAAGGCAATTTTATATTATCGCTGTGGCTTCATTTTCAAAAAAACTCAAGATTCCAATACAAATCCTTTTTTCTATGATTGCATCATTTGATGATTATGGAATTATCAGTCCGCCATTTTAGGATACTCAATGCCAGCAGTCCAGTCCAGGATGATCTTGTTCAGCCATAAGGAAACCTTACTGTTTGCAAAGCTCAACCAGAAATCACTCAACCAGAAATCAGTCTGTTGTGCCTTGAGAACAGTGCATCGGAACAACGATCTGATAAGACTGCGGTCTGAATACGTTCCAAGTGCAAGAAATGCAGGAAAAGGCAGTCACCTTTCGATGGGATCACTCATCGTTGGTGGAATGATCAAGTAAAACGATCACAACAAAATTTTGGTACATTAGCATATCCAGAGTGTTTTTTGAAAAAAAAAAACAGAGTCTAGTTTGTCACGACCGTGATGTATAGTGGCGGCGGAAAAAGATTACTCATACATGTGTTTTTCCCATCTAACTGTTGCCTCCGAAACTTTTTTTTCTTTCTTTTTACTCTTATGCAGTTGGTAGAAATAAAAGCGCCAAATTGCAACGGAGCATTCTAGAGGTGTCATATTTTGACATTAGTGATGAAAGAGGATCTTTTATTTCTACAGCATGGAGTTTTTGCTAAAATCTCAAGAATAGAAATTTTTCACATGTGTGGGTAATCTTTTTCCGCCGCCAGTATACACATCTGATGCTGAGCTTAACTGGCTGGCAATTTTTTCCTTTATTGTCTACTTAAAATTTCAAGTCATACGGCCGAATGCACAAAAGCCACGAACCCTGACCCGAAGCTTGAAAAAAGTCAATTCCAGATTCAAATCTTGTCTCGAATTCTGTTGGAAAATCTGATTTCTATGCACAACAGTATTCCTTTTCCATCGTTGAGAAAGGTGCATCTGAACATGAAATTGACTTTTTCAAGCTTAGGGTTAGGGTTTAGTGGCTTTGGTGCATACGGCCGATAGTGTTGCGTGTACACGTGAAACTAATTTCAACATGAAGAAAAATCTGCATTCGAAATTTCCGACGATGGAGCTTAAAAAGATCAGCTCGTTCAAAATCCACTTGAAGAATAGTTAGATTATGCCACCCATTGTCGGGCTCCTTTGGTTTGGTTTACCAAAGCTGTAAACTTTGTTTTGGTTTACCAAAGCTGTAAATTTTGTTTTGGTTCACCAACTTTGGTCAACCAAGTTTACGGGAGTCAGCCAATTAGGATTGACATGATCATGCTGTCGAGTCAACAGTGTGCTGGAAAACAAGAGAAAAGCAAAATAACTAATAATTATCATTATCATGCGTTCCCTTGTCATTATTCATTGTCATTCATCCACTTTTAATCTTCAGTAAGCGCCGTAAGTTTCCCGTCATATGGACCATCATGTTTTGTGCATTCTGTCATCCCGTAGCTGTGCATCAAGCATCGTGACTGGTTATTTGGAGTCGAAATCTCGAGTAGCCATTTCTGTCAGCCACCTCCACCGAACTATTATGCTGGTCTCGAATAAATAAAATAAATAAACAATCAACCACTGGAGTCGTTGGTGTGCGTCTGCCGTCATGTTGCCACCAAAATCACCATTTTCAGAACAAACATGCCAGCCTTGAAGCCTTCACTCTGGCCGCTGAGCACAAACGTGAGGAGAGACACCTTGTCGCACGAAGCTTAATTTTACAGCCACGGTGGGAGAAAACATGCAAACCCTATTCGACCACTTGACGGGAGACTTGTGACGCATACGATATTTTGCATCCACGAACATCTCAAAAATACGAATACCACTCAATATTAACAAGAAGATGATAAACCCACATTGGATTTCGAGAGAAGTGGAAAAAAATTGATTGTGGCCAGCAATTTTCAAAAACAGTTTTCACAAGGTTTTGTCATGGTTCTTGTTTTGAAGAAACAAGTCCCCTGTTTTGGTTGCAGGGGTAACCAAAGCTGGTGCAGTCTTTATGGTGGAGTCCGGGTACAGAGCCCCTGGAAGTGTATTGAATGAAAATCAACCAAAATCCAGAGCTTTTTGGAGAGTTCTGGAAATTTCACACATGAGAGGTATCAAGATTTTTTGAATAAAAATTCCAAAAATAAAAGTTTATTCGGGATTAAAGATTGATCCGTAGGAATCGAGGTTGAAGTTGCCCATTCTGAGTAGAAAAGGTGTTATGCCCCCCAAAGGCTTTGTGACACTGCAAGATGCAGCGGTTTCTCTGCACACTGAATGATTTTGCACTACTGCGCAAAATCATTCAGTGTGCAACTATTTCTGCTTGCTTTTTCTAGCGGTCCAGGACTTTAACAGTGGAAAACAAAATAAAATCATTCAGTGTGCAACTATTTCTGCTTGCTTTTTCTAGCAGTCTTTTTCTAGCGGTTACAAAATAAGTAATTTGTTTTCCACTGTTAAAGTCCTGGACCGCTAGAAAAAGCAAGCAGAAACAGTTGTTCTGGGAGACAGATTCAAACGAGTTGGCATATCTCATTTTCTTTCAAATTTTCTCGTTTTCAGATTCTCTCTTTTCAGGTTCAAATGAGTTGGTGAAGACGGACAAAGCGGACTGCCTCCGCAGGCTGATGTTGCAACACATGCCGAACACATTGGTACTGGTGAGGCAGCAGTGGTCATCAACTCTGGTCAAATGGAACATAAGGTGCTGAAAATGAACCGTTTGTAACGTCAACATTTCCTTCAAACACTAAATCATTGTGTTCAGAATCAGCTTCAGTAGTTGCATCCGAATCTGCCTCATTGTCTTCCTGTTGTCCTTCCAAAACAACATGTCTGTTTTGCTCCCTTGCAATCCTTCTTGAAATATATTTCAGCCATGATCAGGGATGGGTAGGTATAATACGTCACATATTATACGGTAAAATTTACGGTATTATACGTGGTGTCATACGTACGAATAAAACCATGTATTAGGCCAACACGTTTCGCCAAACGTCAGCACATGGCACATGTTTTGGGGTGCAACGTGCCAGGTAAATTGATTGTGCATAATGCCAGAGTCGTAAGATATGTATTTCTTTAGATATTTAAAGAAGATTAAACGAAAATGAATAGGGCCAAGAATAGATACAATACCTGTGCATGAACATGTCTGTTTTCACATTTAATTTCTCTGTTGTGCTTCATCTTTCACTGACTTTCAAGATGGCTAAAAAGGAGGATGGCCATCGCATGATGAATGGGATGGCTATTTAAGGTTAAAGCTATTGTGGGTTTCAGCCCAACTGATCAGCAATGCTAGGAATTGCTTTGTCTGTGTGTCGAATCAGTTTACAAATTGCTCATATTGGGCCTAATATCGGTAGGTACAAAATGAACAGAGTCAGTGGTTAGATGGGATGTGTCATGGTTCACCCATGGGCCATGGCACATGTTAAGCACATCAACAACTTATTTTCTTCACTATTTGCCCCTTCAGTTTACTGACAGATTCAAGATCAATGCTTGAAATTCAACATTCAAGGTACCCACACAATGTTGAGCATGAGTGGGCAGTTGATGATTCTTTGGCGAGGAAATGGTACTGATTATGTCCAAATGAGATGCATCAATCCCAGGCACTATGTGCAAAATTAAACTCAGTCAAAAATGGAAAAAATAACGTGATCTTCACTGCTCTGTCACTCCAATGACCCAACTACTCTTCTGGGGTTGTTCGTATTTAACAAAAGCTTATGGACATGCAATATTTCCTTTCCAGTTTTCCCAGCATCCTTTTTATCTGGAAAAAGATACCACCTAGGTACTTTTGGCTTTTGCCATCCTTTTTTTTCTGGTATGTTCCCAATTTTTTCGGTCTTGAAGCAATAAGTACCTTAAAGGCACGCAACGCCACTCAAAGGCGAAAAAATTGGTAAAATTTTGAAAAGGATGTTGATATATCATTCTGTCCTGTTCCAGAGCCTTATTGAATATGCCAAAAAACTATCCTCAAATCCCAATGCAAACACTAAAAAGAGCATTGTGTCTTGACCCTCTCTCT
>JASGXE010020574.1:0-12091 GCA_030068105.1 Sinentomon sp. SZTP_YWyxl
TCAAGGCTGAGGTTCTCGAGTTGCGGCAACAAGGTTGCGCGGCGTCCTGCAGTGCAAAAAATAGACTGCAGATAAATAATTCATCTACAAATTCGACTATGAGAGTAACACAGGTTAACCGAAAGTGGAATCTCGACTGTTAGCACCCCATCGATTATCAGCCAACAGGGGCAAACTGGATCCACTGTCACACCACTTCCTGAGTCTCAACCCTGTCCTGTTGATGCTGTCCTCTCCATCGGAAACTCCAATTTGAAGTGTTTATACCAACGTTTATACCCATTCTTTGACACAGTTGGGCCTTGTGCCAGATTTACTAGGTGGAAGGGTGGTCTGAATATCAACGGCGTTCTTCCCATTTTCAGAAATTGTTTAAAGAGTTTGGGTAACAGCAATCGTTTGCTGCTCAATGTAGTTGTAGGCGAAATTGACATCATTCATGCATCTGTCCCTGATGTCATCTTGTCCTTTTCAAGATTGATTGGTGACATCAATGCAACTGTGGCTGTCACCTGTCCAGGGTTGAGCTTCTCCGTGAATGTATGCTTAGTCCCGCCGAGGCCTCTTGACCCGTTTTTATCGAAAAAAATTTCCAGAGTAAACCATGCATTGTCCTCAATTACTCAGAATCTCGTAAATGTCAACTTTTTAGATCTTCAATCCATTCAGTCCTCTGCTATTTCAGTTGACGGTTTGCACTACTCTGAAGCCGGTGCACAAGCGATCGCCTCACAACTTACTCGCTCCATCAATTCTTTTTTAGTCCATTAATTGCTCTCTCTGACTCCCCAGTCCCCGCCATTGACCCCGCCCAAGTCGACACTAGCCTTCATTGCGGTTGTGCTGATAGGCAGAAGCCACAGAAGACTGCTTGCCGTTTGTGTGCTCAAGCCTCGGATCGTTGTTCTAGTGCATCTCTAGTTGGGGTTCTCCAGACTGGTGTACCGTTGGCCCCTCCTGTTGCCTCCGCTGCACGTGGCATCAAGTTCAATCTCTCCATCTTGTTATTTAATGCCCGTAGCCGCCTTCCAAAGCGACTCGCATTGAGGCCCATTCTGGACTCGTCAGTGCCGATTGCATAGCCATTACAGAAACATGGCTTGATGAGTCCTGTAAAGAGAATGATATTCTTCCTCCGGATTATGTCATTTTCCGCAGGGATCGTTCCAAAACTGGAGGAGGGGTCCTTCTTGGGGTGAAGCCGTACCTGCAACCTAAACTTCTGTTCCGCAGCCCAAAGTTCGAGTTTATCGTCATTACATTGGATTTCTCTTTTCCGCCAACCCTTCTATTGTTGTTGTACCGTCCTCCCAGTGAAGCAATAGATTGTTTTTCAGGCATCTTCCAGGAGTTCCATATTGCCATTTCACCACTCAAGCATTCCGGTCTAGTTAGTAGTGACTCTCCGATTTTTATTATGGGCGATTTTAACATCAGTGCCATGCCATCCGGGTCAGACTGCATTTACCCAGAGGGTTTACAGCGAATATGTGACAGCTTTTCCCTTCAACAAGCAGTGAACTTTGTCACCCGCCCCTCAGACCTTCTTGTACCAAGTGTTGGAACCACAATTGATCTCATCTTCCACTGTCCTCAATTGTGCCTAAAATCAGCAAAACCCATAACTGGTCCGAGTGATCATTTAATGATCAGTGCCATCTTCCATGATGCCATGGTACGGGTGGGTACGGGTAAAAAATCCAAAAAATTATGGGTATGGGTGGGTACGGGTATCACCTTCACGGGTACGGGTTGGGTGTGGGTATTGAAAACTCTACCCGTGCAGGACTCTAGTACCCAGGTACTTTCCGTGCAATAGTCCAGTCCCAATGCGAAAAGTATTGAAAATCTGAAAAATACAGGCAAGCAAAAGCACACATGCCTGCAAAATCATGCAGGTGCTAGAGGTAATTTCATCCGTAGGTTAACCATTTCCCCAAATCTTAACCCGGAGTTATATGAATGCATGAATAGGCATTCCTGAACCCCAGCATTAAAAATCTGTGTTTTAGGTAAAGCATTCATTCATTCATTCAAACTCGATAGATAGAGAGCCGTCAGGTGATGCACACGAGCCAGAGACAGAACGAACGGTCCAAGCAAGCTAGGATACCCTCCGACCATCACATTTATGTCGTCGTAAAATGGCTTTCTCTCCCTCCCCATACCACGCATTATTATAAACCGAAAACCACAAAACTTTGTGTATGAGGTAAAGCACGATGCCATTAATGCCAAATATTTTCTTCAGAACAATAGGTAATGAAATGTGTACCTTCTTTCAAGTTTCTCACAAAAATACATACCTATTGAAAAGACTGGAATGGTGCTACTACAACATCAATTTGTACCTGTTAGGCAAATTCTGGACAAATCACTGGCCTTTGTCTCCTGGCAAAAATTAAAATAGGCAGGTTCCTGTAAAAAAATCAAAATAGGACAAACTCCAAAAGGTGGGCCAGATTACCCCACCGGAAACTGTCACCTCCCCTGCCGGCATAGAATAGAAATTAATATGAGGGGCTATTTTGTGACCAAGCCATGAGATTAGGTTGGACTTTTCGAATCACTTTCTCTTGTCAAATCGTGCAAAATCTTGGGGAACAGCTGAGGTTTGGAATACGTATTTCCAACTTAGGTGTCTATTGGGATCAACACGGCTAACAACATCCTTGGCATTTTTCCCCTCTTGACACAAGTCGGTTCTCTCTTGATCACACAAATGCAATGAAAGTTATTTGAGATGTTATCAAGATGTTCGCCACTAGCTTCAGAAAGAATTATATTGTGTCGACTGTTAATGTTCAATAGTACCATTCAAAAGCATACCTATTGTACAACTAATTTATGGTTTGTTTTAGCATACCTATTGTACAACTAATTTATGGTTTGTTTTTGACTCGCTACGCGAATAATTTCTGCGGATTTCAGGCACGATACCAGTGTTTCGATTTTGCTCACCACCCTGGGTCTTGAAACTTTCAGAACGCCGTAGATCTAGGCGCTTATCACTTTTTTCAGACATTTTTTCCAGACGGTCACCGTTAAGCTCCCAGAAACGTTCATGCGATCAGAAACTGCGTGACGAACCCACTTCAATGTTCAGATCAGACCCACTCCAAAAAAAAAAAAAAACACACAAAAAAAAACACACACACAACCCACACCCAAACACCCCACCAAACATCACTGGGCACACACCCGTAAACAGACAAACATTTCCGGCCACACACACAAAAACAGCCAAGCATCCACGGGTTCACACCCAAATATACTTCAAAAAACACAAAAAACAGCCAAACTCACCAAAAAGCAGCCAAACAGCTCAGGGCACGCACCCAAAAACAGCGAAACATCCCCGGGCAAACACCCACAAACAGCAAAACATCCCCGGGCTCGCACCCAAAAACAGCCAAATATCCCCACTGGCACGCACCCAAGAAAAGCCAAACATCACACGGCACACATCCAAAAAAAAACAGAAAACACAAAAACAGCCAAACATCCCGAGCACGCACCCGAAGCAGCCAACACCCTCGAGGACACACACAAAAACATGCAAAAACAGTGAAGCATCCCCAACCAAAAATTACCCAAACACCCAAAAATAGCCAAACATCTCATGGTACACACCCAAAAACAGCCAGACATTCCCTAGCACACACCCAAAAGCAACCAAGCATCCCAGGCACACCCCAAAACACCCAAAAACAGCCAAACAAAACCGAGCACTCACGCAAAAACATCCCAAATTACCCAAACATCCCCGGGCACACCCAAAAACAGACACAACATCCCCTGCCATCCAGCCAAAAACAACCAAGCATCCACGGGCTCACACCCAAAAATACCTAAAATACCCAAAAACAGCCAAACACACTGGGCACACACCGAAGAACAGCCAAACAGCCTAGGGCACGCACATAAACACGGCCAAACGTCCGGGCAAACACACACAAACAGCCAAACAATATCGGGCACACACCCAAAGCACCCGGACACACACCCAAAAACAGCCAAACACCCCGAGCACACACCCAAAAACATGCACAGGTACATGCCCACAGGGCAAAACATAAAACAAAAAACAAAATCCCAAACACTGACGAAAACGGAGACTTGAGTTTGAATGCAGAAAGCGAACGCGAAATGCTGCAGGACAGGGCAGGAAGAGAGAGATGCAAGAAGTTTTTTCTCAAGAGAGAACAATTTTTTTCAATGTGGGGAGGGTCCCGGTATCACGTGATGTTCCGAAATGCGCCGAAATGGTCTTTGCGAATTCCTTGCGCCAAACTCAACAGAAAGACCAAAACGGCCCATGCGAATTTTCTGCATCAAGCGTTAGTGCGGCGCCGGCTTTACTCAGAAAGGGCACTTTTCCTCTTTGAGTCAAAATGTGCTGGAATGCGCCAAAAAGTCACATGCGAAAAATGTGAGTAAAGCGCAAGAAACACGCATGCTTGCCGCACGTTTCGTTCAAGGCCAGCAATGCGCCGGGCGCAACAAAAAGTCATTGGGTGCAACTGGGGAAAAAGTCGGCAATTTGCGCAAGAGTGGAATGGATTGGTCAGGCGCAGGAAACACTCCTGTTTGGCACAAACCTGGCGCAGAACAAAAGGCTCTTGAGTCATCTTGGAGTCAAGCACTTGTCCAACAGGCAGACAGAAAGAGAGAATCGCTCAATCCGAGAACGCAACATCAGCAAGCCAGAGAACAGCAGCGCTCCTGACGGAAGAGCGTGAACTTCCATCTTTCTGTTTCAGCCGTCCTCCGTCTCCAATAATGGGAAACCACAGCTCGCACATTTACCTGTATTCTATTGCCCTGAGAGAGCCATAACATCATCCAATAACTCTACATTCCTTACCATTTATTCCATTCCTATGGCATTTCTGAAGAACCACTGTGACATTTTCAAGAAGTTTCTTTTTGTGCTCTTCTCCTTGTCCACAATGTCATCCCCTCAGACTGGAAGTTGAGTGTCGTTAGGCCCCTACTAAATGGTGGCCTACCGCTCAGTACCAGCTTCTTCCGACCTATTTGCCTGATCAGTTCATCGGCCAAACTTATGGAGAAAATAGCAGCAGGCCATCTTTATAAACTTTTCGAAGGTCAAAAATTCTTCTCTCCCAACCAACATGGTTTCCGTGCCAAGTTTTCCTGCGAATCTCAGTTGACCGGATTTGTAAATGACATTTCCACTGGACTAGGTAAGTCCTCACAAATCGATGTTATTTTCATTGATTTGGTGAAGGCTTTTGACAAAGTGGCCATCCCAACCCATCTAAAGCTTGCTCATCTGCAGATACCTGAAAGCTTATTCATGTGGATCTCCAACTTCATCTCTGACAGAAATTTTCAAGTTCTCATCTGCAATGCATTGTCTGAATCCCTACCATTGACGATTGGCATACCACAGGGATCGGTCTGTGGCCCGCTTCTCTTTCTTATCTATACCTATGAATGATCTGCCAGCAAATATCACTTGTAATGTTAGATTGTTTGCCGACGACATTGTACTTTATAATAGGGTCATAAAATCCCCAAATGATTCCGCGGACCTCCAGCGTGACCTTAACTCAACTCAACCTCAGCAAATTCCATGAGTGTCAATGCTGCAAAGACCTCTGTAATGTCCTTTACCACATCCGCATATCCAATAATTGTATTTGATTTGATTATCATATCAGCTCGACAATCCTTTCACGTCCAGATAATATTAAATATCTTGGTGTACTTTTCAACTCTACTCTTAACTGGGGTTCTCATAATGTTGCACAAATCGTCAAGCCAGCATCAGATCAATTGAATTTTCTCATCAGGCACTATTCCTGCTTCTCAAAGAGTCAAAACGATACTCTATTTCTCAACTGTCCACGCTGTTCTGGAATATACTACCACTACCTGGGACCCCCATCTGCAGTGCCATATCAATGCTATCGAGGCCGTCCAACGCAGAGCAGTGAGATTTGTGTCTGGCAATTTCTCCTCCCAACAGCAGTGTCTCTCTTCTTAGGTATGAGCTTGGATGGGATACCCTTGCTATACGAAGACAATTTCATGGCATATTCATCTTTAGAAAATGTGTCCTTCGAGAGGGTGGCTGGGCTGACCCTGGTGGTGTCCTTTCACCCAACATTGGGTCCACCAGGGCCGGTGACTTGGTATCTTTTACTTCATCCCTGCTTCTCAAAAATGTTGACAAGTTTTCTTTTCTGAAATGCTACCTGCACCTTTTTATGGAATCGTCTGAAGATTTCAACTGATATGATGGGCTCATCTGGCGATTCATTTGTCACTGCAATAAGGCCCAGACTCTTGGTCATTCATTCGTCGTGAAGCTTAGTGTTCGCCATTGTGGTTCACAAGTAGAGTTGCCACTGGCTTGGCCTCATTGCTGAGTCCCTTGTTTCAGTGCGATTTCACATTGAAACAAATGGGTACTGAAGGGGGACAAGGTAGTGTGACCTGGCTGGTGGTAATATCCTTGTCAGTTTGTGTCCCATGGTAATGTGTCCAGATAGGGGTAATCTTTCGCAATTCCTTGCTAGGTGCTCCATTTTTTCCCCAAGGTTGCAATCATAGGGTTAGGCAGGTGTGCTTTTCTTTCCACCCCATTGTAGGTATGTGTATGTTCATTGTTGGTTCATGATATTTTTTTGCAGTGTTGGTACCTACCTACCTACCTAATGACTTCTTTCTCTTTCCTTTCCAATGTTCATGGCATGCGAATTGACTAGGGTATTATGATTCGCGTATACTTCAATTTGGAAAAACCTCATTGATTGCCTACTGTGGCTGTGGCTGTTTTTTTTACTGCTTTTTTTTTCCTTCAATTTAGCACAATGTTAACAATTTTTAAGAAAATGGAAAAAGGCCTCAATTTTTAAATGTGGAGGGAAAAAAACTGGCAAAAGTAGGTATGTAGGTAGGTACCTCATTGACAAAAAATTAACACAACCAAACCAAAATATGTCACCAACCTCACAATCATCCAACGATTGAAGCTCATGTCCATTGAGTGTCGTTGAAGAAAATCCATTCAAGCAGAAATAGGTTGGTAAACAAGACCATAATCATGGCAAACAAAATTCAAGTGCACTAGCCAGAAGTGTAGTCCTAAGCACAATTTTAATGACATCATGATATTCATCATGAAATAACCCTAGAAAGACATGAACCGCAATGATTGGATCATTGTCAGGTTGAAAAGGAAAAGAAAGGAAGAAAGAAATTAGACAAATGAATAACATGTGAGCATACCTACCTACCAGGAAAAAAGAAATACCTACCTAGAAGTTTTCCAGTATTGAGAAGGTCTCATTGGCAAAACTAGACTAACCAGTTCAGAGAATTGAGTGCACACAAGGGGCAAGAGTGAAGAAAACTTAGCCTAGGTAGGCAGGGAAGTACCTACTCATGTGGAAAGGATAGGTCTGTACCTATATTTCATAAAAACAAAAACTCAAACTTGGGTACCTCCCTTGGTGCAATGAAAGGCAGGTAGGTACCACAGGAACTTTTCAAGAAGGCAAAGTAGGTATGGTAACTTGGTATGATTTTTTTCAGAGCCAAGTTCAATTTGCAAAGTTAAAACACTTTAAATTTGATAGCAAAAACCTAGAAGTCAAATGACTTCCATATGTAGATGTTGAAAATATGGGTGGCAGGCAACACTGGGTTAAGACAGGTTGCGAATGACCAACAGATATGTCCATAACAAAGGTGGACTGTGCAATTTTAAAACTTTTAGGGCTTTTCCAACCCGCTAGATATCAAATGAAGCATCCTGACACCAGCAAGAACCGTGATGGGCCACATCAGACAGCCATAATTTGTCAACCAATGAATGACTCATGAAATATCGAACAAAATGTCTGGAATGGACTATAACGATAAAGCGGAGTGCCGTGTCAGGATATCTCCCATCTATGCAAACTAACAAATCGAACAAAATAATATTCTATCACATCACAAAAAACAAATATGACAGGCTACGGAAAATTAAACAAAAGTTGAATCAAACGAAAATTGCTCCTCAGGCGCATAGAAAGAGGCAGTTTGTTCCAGAGAGTAACCCCAAAGCATGTTGTCATCATCTGTGTGATCTTTCAATGACGTGGTCGATTTTGCGACTGAATCTCCAGCTGGTCTGAAAATGGGCTCGTTTACAGCAATTCTTGCTTGGCATGTTGCCTGCTGGCTACTCGTTTTTATTCATCCTCCATTGTTTTGATTTTGTCTCCGACGAGAGTCATTTTGTTGTCCAAACGTTCTTGGTTTTTCTGTGACGGTGTCTCTTTGCTGGCCAAACATTTGAGTTGCGCTTTGCCTTTTTGCCTTCACTGCCGTGAATTTGGCGTTTTGTGAGTACGAACTGGGGGGGGGGGGGGCAGTAAAAATGGCTTTGGTGCATACGACCGATTATCATCCATGTTCTTTTTTTCGTGTCGAAACGAATGCAAAAATGTGCTTTCTGTTCTGGCCGATTCCTGTCTGCCTGGCTTCGATACTGCTTGTAAGGAGACTGTGCCTCACGGCAACACCCAATTCACACAACATGGAAATTAGCATTATGTGAAGATGGAAATTATGGCTATGAAAAATATGGAAATTAGTATTCAGTGGCTTAGGGCAGTGTAGGTTTGGTAGACTATGAGAGAGGTGTTGATCCAGCAAAATTTTGGGAAGGGGGTGTCTGAAGATAAATTACATTTTTCAGATGAGATGCGCGTGGGTCAAATTGGTTTTTTGGATCCGCTCGTGCAGACCACTTGCAAATCTTCTGCAGCCCACCAGTGGGCCACGGACCACTTCACCTTGAGAAACGTTGCAAGGGGCAGTTAAGTGCCTGTTTTGCTTTGCCCTTAAACATCATATCTATGTGTTTGTTGCCCCTCTATTTAGTCCATTGTTTAAAATTTTGCATTATCTTCCTACATGCTTTAGAAGTTACCTATTGGCTACATAGTGTAGATACCTTCATGACAAACTAGCCAACAGAATAGGTAGTGTGTTCTGACTCGTGAGGGGTGTGTTGCTGTTTTCGAGTTCAGGATCAACATCTATCTTCTTCGACAATGGTGAGTTTGCTTTTAGTTATAAGCTATGTAGGTAGCCCAGGTAGGTACCTACCTAGGTACATGATGATTCTTGCCAAAACAGGTAGGCCTACCTGCATTGGGTACCTATCTGGATTGTGTCCCCCTGAAGTCAAATTAACTTTTTGAAAACAGGCACAGTTTGCAGTGCACACATTCTGGAAATAGGAATACGAGTATCTGAGGGGAGTTGTCAGATGATATTTCTCTTCTTTGGTGATTTTATGTTCCTGGCACCTTCAAGAATTTCAGTAAACACAGCATGGATTCATCTCCACAGCTCATATGCTGTCCTTTGAGAATCGGCTTGACCATTCATTGCATCAGATAGGTAGGTGCCAACTGCCAACCTCTGTAGCAAAGAAGTCGAGGTAAGACCATGCTGCATGCTGTGACATGCCGAAATGTGTCAGGGTCATGAAAGCATAGTCAATGAAGACTAGATTAGATTACCTCTTGTATCAAAGCACCCGACACAAAGCTGCAAAATTCTTCTTCTTCTTCTTCTTCTTTGGGTCTTATGGACAGATAGCCTTAGGCTGGTGGTCTGACCGTTTTTTATGTTTTTTGTTGTGTCGTCAGCCATGGTCCCGGCGAGGTACTGGCAAATGTCACCTGAGAGTAGCTGCTCCAGTACCCACCGCTCCAGGCACCCAATCAAGGGTCCCGGCGAGGTACCGGCATACTCCCGAGGGCAATCGCAACAGCACCCACCGCTCCAGGTCCCAAGACCTCAGTCACAACTGCCGATACTGCCGGTATTATGGCACAGCCAACCCGCAGGAACCGACGTCGAGTATCGGCGGGTGATACCAAGTGGCTTCTGTGTTCATGTAACCTGCCAGGCCTCTGTCTTGGACCTGGAGCTAGGTGTTCTTTAACGTGCGCAGTGTGATGCTACACACGGGACCTCCTTCTTAAAGTCCCATCCGAAGGACTAACAGACTGGCCACTTAAGTCTGTCTTTCCGACCGAATTCACCATGCCTCGCCGAAGGAGGATGCACACACAAGTGCCATGGCAAATTTCATTTACCGTGCCTCGCCGAGGGAGGATGCACACACAAGTGCCACGGCTAATCTCGTGTCCCAGCTGGGATTGCTTGATGTCAATGTGCTTGATGACTTCAAAAATTCGGACCAAATACCTACATTTTGTCCCACGATTGAAATTCTCCGAACTTTTTCTCTGGGAACTCGTTTCTTCTCAGGTCGCTGTGCCCTTGGTACATTGGAATAGAGTTTTTGCATTCTGCAATAATTATTTAAGCCATGGCGAGTTCCTGCCAGAGGCTCTGCTCCCTGGAATGCCACTGGTGATAATGCCTCCGACCTGCTGCTTTGGTGGCCAATGGCCACATTTTTGCCAAGTTTTCCAGGATTGTCCACTAAACGTTTTTATGAAAATGTGTCTCGAAATGCCTTGTGGCATCGTTTGGAGAACTCGAATTTGTCAAAAAGTTACAGTTTTTGGGGGACGCCGTCCCCCGGGACAAACTGAAATACGGACGCGGACCAATGGGAGACATGGCGGTTCTCAAAACAAGAGAATTATGCGGAACCACAGTTTAGGTTAGGTTGGGTTGAGTTTGTTTTTTTGGTTAGGTTAGGTTAGGTTGGGTTAGTTCAGACTAGGGTGGTTTGGTTTCGGGGTTTAGATTCGCACTGCAGCCTTGGTCCGCAAATTCCGCGATTTCCGCGTTTTAGAAGGACCCCGTCCCCAAATATAAGAGAGCTGTGCCCTTGAGCTGCCGTCCTAAGCCGTGCGGTCGTGAACGGCCAAATTTTTGGCACCACGATTTTAGGTTTCCTTGTGCCATGTTTGTGCTTTTCTGCTTACCGAAACCACATGTACAGAATGCCGAATGTGCACTGTCGTGCAGCCAGATGCCAAATGTCACCGAACCATTCTGCTTGGCCAAATCCATTCCACGTTATTGCATGGTTTTGGAACTCCTATTGACTTGGTTTTGGCTTTTTTTTCGACTTGTGTGCTCTCTTGCAGTTACAGTTTGTGCCGTATGTCTCCTGGCAGCGGTTTACAAACCCTGCCACGGAGAGCTTTTTGTGCAAGAATGCTCGATTGGGGCCCTGTTTTCGCAAGAAAGAAAAATATTTTTTTAACAAAAGCAATTTGAACCTGACTAACCCTGTCCCCTCTAAAAAAAGTGCTCGGTGGGGGCCCTGGCCTGCCATCTAGAGTCTAGGCAGGGTTTGTAAACTGGCCTCCTGGCAAAGGGGCTGAAAGGTTTTGTGCATTATCTCATTTGGTGGCAGTGATCCATCGCTGGAAGGATTTCGAGTTGGACTCTCATGGTGCCATTCATGAAACACAGTACCTAGCCTAGCATACCTAAATACCAACTCTGTGCAACTGTGGTGGTATCAAAATATTAGCCAGGCAAACAAGTTCAACCCATTGGTATTTGCTATCCATGCCTCATCCTACCATCCTGTTGTTTTTCCAACCATGCCAAAACCACAATTATTGCTCAGTGCGAATGCCAATCTCATGCAATTTGCCTTCTCTTTAGCCAAACACAAGCGAAAGAGGCTAACAACCTCGCCGCATTGATCTTTGATTTTACTGCCATGGCATAGCAGAATATACTTTCTTTCACAAAACCTGTTCGTCCATTTGACGGGAGACTTATGCTGCAAACATGTTGCTGGATTTTCATTTCTTTCTTAACTTTCTTCATATTTTCTCCTTTTTCTTTTCAGGTCTTAGCTACTGGCGAAGTCAACTTGTATGTTGCTGGATTGAGCAAAAACCTGTCGCAGAGTGAATTTGATGAGGTATTTTCACATTATGGAAACATTGTGCAATCAACAATCCTGGTTGACAAAATGTCAGGTCAGCTAATCATTGAATTTATTGCATTTTTATCAATTTTACGGATGTAATTTTGAACGTTTGGACTTTTCATTTCAATGTCATTTTTCCCTTCATTGATAGGTACTTTTTACTTTATTTTTGTTTTTCTTTTC
>JASGXE010020614.1:0-12396 GCA_030068105.1 Sinentomon sp. SZTP_YWyxl
TTCCCCGTAAAACCCTGTACATCCATAGGCCCACATTTTAATTGCGCACGAAGACAAGAAGAACGCTCGAATCGGCAGCAGTCTTGTCCTGATGCCAAAATATAGCCCAGCTTCGTTTAATTCGAATCCACTGTTGCCAATTTTTTTTTCTTTTTGCTTTCTTTTTCTTGCTATAATGCTGGCGTCATTAAAATGGCGGGCTTCAGAAACAGAGAACTGTTTTGAGAACAACTAGGTATGCTCTTAGCCTCCTCCAGTGCTTTTTGCTATATTTTATGTGGCGAAAAAGAAAAAAAGAAGGAAAAAAAGAACGTTAAGATAGTTGATGTTGAGACTGTCTGACTCTTTCTCTCATGCAGTTTGTTTCGTGTCACTGTTATTCGTCAGTAATAAAAACGAGAATTATATCGTTATCTTACCTGATGTTTCAAAGGTAACGCATTCGTTTATAACCTGGCGACATTTTGGGCAGCCAATTACCACTGCTGATTATTTTAGCGCTCATGCAGAGCTTTGTTTTCAACCTACTTCTTGGCGTCCGCCAATTTCTTGTTGTCAACTTGTTGCTACATAATGTCCTCCTATTGTTTATTGATGTCAACCAACAATGCACTCGTCGTGCCCGCTTTTATAACCAGCCTTGGAAACGCCGCCGAAATTGGTAACTTCAAATGTATAGGCACGGCTATGTAACAGTATCAGAGAGGTGTCGGTATGTATCGAGGCGACGCATCCCGTTTTTCATCCGTTTTGCATCTCGTTTTGCATCAGAAATATCGGTAGCCTATAATACCTTCAAAGAAGGACAGTCCATGCTACCCGATTTTGTGAGGGTCGTTTCTTGGGAGCAGTCGTGTCGTGGTCCATCTATTTGTTAACCAAAAAAGATTAACACAATTCCATCAGACAGCTTCCGCATGCCGATGTATAGGCCCTACCGGGAGCGTCCGTAGCCTCCGAGAGAACAAGGCCGTTGCGCTGGTTTGGTGACGTCACAAGACCCGACGGGAAATTTCGAAGAAATGCATTGGGAGGAATGGGAAGGCGCAGAGAAAATTGTTCGTTCTTGAAATCTCGTGAACACATTTGTGTGCGGAATGTTTCAAATGAACACAAAAGGACCACAGGACCTTTGTGTCGCAAAAATGATACCAAAACACTTTCAAAAAACATCCTTCAAAGGCCAAAAAGAAGGCAACTTCCCAATTCTCCGCAGTCAATGATTCTCCGCAGTCCATGATGCAAGTGCAGTTCAAAAAATGCTCACGCCGTGCTGGCATATTGGCGTTGTTTCTTAAAAGGACAGTTCTGAGAGAGTATTTTCAAGATGCTTTCATGGTTCAGTGGTAGAATTCCCGCTTTAGATGCAAAAGGACCCAGGTTCGATCCCTGGTGCCGGCGAAAGTTTTTCAATGTTTGCAAAAGTTTCTGCCACACATTTTTTAATGATCTTGCGATTTTTTCCGTTACAACGTGGTTTTGAACTGCGGAAGAGTTGTCGAGGAAGCTTTCACCTTTCCCAAAATGCTGAAAGAATTGAATTTTAACACCAAAACCATATCAAGACACATTTCGACGCGTGTTCTTGCGCCAAAAACAAACATGCTTCTTTGTCGCATTCTCCTTGATAAAAGAGTCAAATGGTGTTCAAATGCAATGATTTTGGACTTTTTGGAAAGCTGGAAGTTTCCTCTACAACTCTTCCACAGACCAAAACCACGTTGCAACAGAAAAAATCGCGCAATTAATCAAAATATGTCAGTAATCCGGAATTCATTTGAATCTCAACCTAAACACTTTTATTCCTGAAATAATTTGGTTTTTTCCCCTGCGGAAAGTTGAGAACCACAAAATATTTAAAATCGCACTTTTTTCTGCTTTCCACCATGGAAAATTTCATCAAAATCCGTCGTCTAGTTCAAGAGAAATGTATTCCTTGGGCGTCGCGCCGCGGTCCGCCATTCGGACGCATTTCAAAACTCAAGGAAACATCATCCGGTCCTGTGACGTCACACCAATTTTTAATTTCTGCGCAATGGCCTTGTTCTCTCGGAGGCTACGGAGCGTCAGACGGCAGGTAACGATTCAACTGCCGGATGTGTATTGGTTTGCGTCAAAACCTGCGAATGGCAAAATCAGCAGCTGACCAACAAAAGTACAGTCCACATGGGTCTTGGGTTCTCTTTGGGGGGATTAACAATTCCAGACTGTAACTGTACGGAGAGCAAACAAACCCAACCTCTTTGTAAAGAGACCACAGTATGGCATTCCTCAGAACTAAATGACGGAGGGTGCGATACGGCTCCCAGAAGTATATCCAGAGGTGGACTGTTTTGTGTACAATGTCAGTGCGTTTCCCGAAATCAATCAGAATACCCAGAACCCCAGTCCATCGACTCAGGCAAGGTCATCCTGAACGCATTCGTTGTCGCTGCAACACAGACAAAGCAATGCAGCCGAAAGTTCACTGGCTGCCATGGTCGCCCAACTGAAAAGCATTGGCGTCTTTACCTTCTGGCTGACGCTCCGTGTCCCGAAAACCTTGCACTATTCCCAGTTTTACGTGAAGTTACATCTCAAGGTCTGTGATTTTTTCCCAAGTTTTAGTTCTAGATCTCAACGTCGGTATACATTTTTTTGCAAACCCGAAATAAGTTTAGATCCAATCTAATGTCACACACCGTTATACTCGAAGTCAATGCTTTTAATCGTAAAATCATTCCATCCTTTGGCATCCCTCCACACTGCAGGGTCCCCCAAAATTCTTCGAACGTGGGACAATTAATTTGAGGATTATTGGCTTATGCATGGCCATCGAATTTCAACGGGGTGTGAAGCTGCTTCACGCATTATACACGAGTATCATGATGCGTTGAGGCGCATGATTCCATGTTGATTGTTGGTACACTCTAAACACGAAGTTCAGGTTGGAGGAACACATTGGGTGTTTTAACATGGGCAAGATATGAAGTGTTCTTTTAAGAACACTTGGTCTGTCATTGGAATACGCTGAGTCTTCCATTGGAACACCTCAAGTGTTCCAATGCAACATATAAGGTGTTCCAAATCTCTCATGTGTTCCAAACCTGTGACAGGAATGTCACAGATTTGGAACACTCAGTGTGTTTCAAGAACACACTCAGTGTTCCATAAGAACACACTGAGTGTTCCATAAATGTTCTTAAAAGAACACTTCCTACCTAATCCCATGTTAAAAATAGTGCTCCAAACTGAACTTCGTGTTTAGAGTGTACATGTTTAAGTTTGGGTTTTGACAGCCAATTTCTCATTCTCTCTTCCACTGTACCCATACAGCATGCACAACCCGGTCAGAAAAATGAATAAAAATGAGATAACCGGGAGGTCGAATTGACCTTTCGCGGGTTGCCTCGTTTTTCTGCTTTTTTCCAACCGGTTATGCATAATTTGAGGGTACAGTCGAGGAGAATGAGGATTGAGGAATGTCTCTCAAAACTTCACCTTGTGTCATAAGTAAAACACAAGGCCAATCAGTGCCGTTTTTAAAAGGGGTGAAGTCATTCTGCCTAAAAGAGATGATTCGAGGACCTCTCTTCAGTCCTTTTAAAGCACGGAAAAGTGGTTTTGATCGACAAAACCCCTTTTCCGTGACTTTTCAAAACGAAATGCCTATTTTGAACAAATCTTTACGCCAGAACATGAAATCGGAAAGGAGTAAGACATGAAAGGGGAAAATGTTAAAAAAATGTTTCTTTCTCAACTGGATGTGACAAACACACTGATGCAATGAACAAACAGAATCTGGTGGAACCTAAATGGTTACAGATTCTTGGAGTCTTTGGTTGGACTTGAGATATACGGATATATATACTTGTATATTCAGAATAGCCGGGCCATAGGAGAGTTTTTCAGACTTTTGAATGCACGGGGCAATGTAATTCCCCATTTCACATGCGCCGCAAAACACATTACATGAAGGAATGCATTTAACGGCGCTTACTAGATGGGGAATAACATTGCCCCGTGCTTCAAAAGTCTGACAAAAATCTCCTATGGCCCGAGTATTTAGAATGGCTGTGTATACATTCTGAATACGGTGGCCATAGGCGATTTTTGTCAGACTTTTTAAGCCGGGGCAATGTAATTCCCCATTTCACATGCGCCGCAAAATACATTACATGAAGGAATGCATTAAGCAGCGCTTACAGGATGGGGAATAACATTGCCCCGTGCTTCAAAACGGCGGCATATTGAGTTGAATTGTCCGGTTTGTTGAGTTGCATTGCCCCCCCCCGTTTTGCATAGTCCCTCCCGTATAAACTACATAACCCATACGCAAAAATGAACAATGTTATTTCCAAGGCATACTTTTAAGCTGTTCAGAAGACTTATTTTAGTTTCAGGTTGCGATGACAGCCAATACGAGCTGTGAGTCACTTTTATTGCTGTGAGTCACTTTGAATGATGTGTCACTGATGTGAGTCATTGGTGTGACTTGTGCGCGTGAAGGGCAGGACAGTTGTTAGTCCCCAAAACAGGAACTGGAAATTGGAAAGAGGTTTGAAAGCGCCCTTGTGCATGGAGAGAATTGCAGTGCTTATAGAGACTGAACAAAAACAGTCAAAAGTGGCCACAAACCATGGCTAGAATTTGGAAATTAACGGTTCTGAAATTCTTATAAGGCAATTATGAAGCGACGCGACTTGCTGGTGCTGTATTCATCTGTTGACCTTTCAACTCTGCTTTAATGCGTTAATGACTCTCTTCCCTATACCAAGAGCCCTGCTATTTACGACCCCCCTTCTGCTGTATCGTTCCGTTTCAATTATGGAAGAAGAGTCAGCCTAGTAAGTGATTACTTCTTCTTTGGAAATGTCCAATGACTGCGGATATGTGGACTTGAGAACCTTTAAAATTTCTCCAATTCACTCTTGGAATTTTGTTTCACTCTGGAGAATAAAATACACAACGATTTGCAAAAGATAATCGGCATTCTCGTCGTTGGTGCGACACACAACCTTTTTAAGCAAACTTAGCAAACTTAACCTGACCAAACCTGCGGGGGGTTTGGTCAGGTCAGGTTAATTTAGGTAGGGTTAGGTTAGGCATGGTTAGGATAGGTAGGGTTAGGTTAGGTAGGGTTAGGTTAGTTAGGGTTAGGTCAGGTAGGGTTAGGTGAGGTAGGATTAAGTTGGGTGTCGGGCTAAGTTAGGTAGGGTTTGGTTAAGGTTAGGTCAAGTTAAAAAGATGCTATGCGTCACCAAAGGCGAGAATGCCAGATAATCTATATTGATCATAATCAATTAATCTATACAGAAAAATCTATATAAATAATTATGTATAACCAACGAAAAAACTGCAGTTGGCAACAAAAGATGCTCTCCTGCAGGGAATGAACTCGCAATCAGACAGTTTCAGAAAATCGGTGATGGAAATATACCTGTTTGCATTGATTTTAAATTTGAATATGATTCAAAAACTCCCACCGCTTCGTTTGGGCGAAGTCCTGGCAGTCGACTTTTGCCCTTCGACTCTCCTGCGAGATCGAGAGACTTTGCTGGGGTTCTTGTGTGAAAAGACACCAGATTGAAAGACGACGTTTAGTACCGATAAAGCAGCCTTTACATAAGGGCATTATCACGCAGCAGAATACTTATTCGATATTTTTGCGCGATTCTCACATTGGCCACATCACGGTCGTGAATGGTGTGGAACAAGAGCATTTTGTGCCAAAATCAGTCGCTTTTGTGAAACAGCAACAAAAAGGCGATTTTTGACACAAATTTTTGGCGCGAATTATATGGATCAACCATCGATTCAGCAGGGCGAACAATACAATTAGGCAAGTAAAAATTTCAAACCACCCAAAAAAAGTAATTTTATGATCAAATTTTTTCGAATCACGATTTTGTTTTTGAATTTCTTTACATTTTGCAGCGATGAGTTGATGATAACAACCTGATTTTCAACGTATATGTGATTAAGTTCCATGTGATGGACCTCTGCTCAAGTTTTTATGAAAACTTGATGAGATATGGGCCTCCGTCAAATGGCTCACTTAATTTTGGCGAACTTAATTTCTTATCCAACCTTTTTCCCTCCATAGCTTTTGTGATCAACCTTTTCTCTAAAAGTCAACAACATCAAAATAAAATTAAGTCTACAACCAATAAATTTGTTCGGGCTGTACTTATACAACAAAGGCACACCGAAAATATTCACGCGGAATTCTGCCTGCGTGTAAGCAGGGCATAAGTCAGATCAGCTGCTGACTGACGACCATGAACGTCCGACAAGTAATGATTACGTGCGAAACGGAGTTTAAGTAGGCGAGTTGCATGTCGGCGCATAAAAACCAAGTGTCATTGCAAAAAATGCCTCCAGCGTGCAGCACTCGGATCATTCAGTTAGTCCTAGACCTAGTTTCTAGCTGCGAGACGTACTCTTGAGTTCATTAAGCCGATCTAGAAAGTCCTTTGGCAAAAATCTTTCTGCTTGTCGTCTATTTATGTTTGGGTCAGGGTGCACCAAAATGATCTTCGTGAAAACGTTGTCGCTGTGACGCCATGTCTGCACAACAGCTTTGAAGGCATCACCATTTTATTGCGATGGTCATTTTACTCTCTTGAGGATGTTGTGTTTCGTTTTGCGAGCTCGATGCTTTATCGCTGTGCATCATTGCGATGGTCAGCGTGTTCTCTTGAGAATGTTGTGGTCCGCTTTTCTCTCGCTTCATCGCTGGGCATACAACCTTTAGTGAATTCGAAAATCTTATAAGACTATACGGATAAAGAAGTAAGCGGTTTAAAAAGGTGCTTCTTTGCTACGGAATATGTCTTTTATAGTGAATTCTGAAATTTAAAAATACAACGGGCAAGGTCATCATACGGTCACAAAAAATTATTCGTCGCCGGTGTATGTCCTTTAGCGAACTCGAAAAATTACAAAGAGCGCAGTGGTGGTCACAGAAAGATGCTTGAACGCTGCGGAATGTAGGTATATTTTAGTGGACAAAAAGACAATGGGCAAATCAGCATGCAGTCACAAAGAGATATGCTTCATCGCTCAGGAATATGTATTTCAGTGACCTCGAAAAATTCACAACAACAACTGTCAAAGCACAAATCGCGAAATGCTTCATCGCTATGCTGTTTGTGAATTCGTAAAATCAACACAAAAATCAAAACGACAGCGGGGAATTAAGCTTGCAGTTGCAAAACGATGCTTCGTCGCTAAGGAATATACAGCTTTTCCTAAAAGTCACTTGACAACCCCTGCTATTTGATATTGTTTTCAGTCTTCTCTTGTGGGGCTATTTCTACAGATTTCAGGTTCAGATTGGATAGGCGGCCTTCTGGTGGTGTTATCCATTCGAATTGGGACAAACTCCACTCCAAGCTTCCATAGTTGCTTCAAAACTACAAATGCACTTTTCTGGGGTTGTCAAGTGACTCTTGGGAAACCTGTATATGTATTTCAATGAACTAAAAAAGGGCAAAAGAGCAGGCGGTCACAAAAAGATTTATCGCATATGGAGAACGAACTCGAAAAATCAAAAAGCAAAATGATGAAGGGCAAAGCAGTTTTTTTTATTTCATTTCATTTCGTTAATTTTTTTAATTTTTATTTTCTATTTAAACCACACGTATATTTTCCCCAATTGGGCAGCAAACCCGCTACGCAGAGATTTAAATGAATGAAAATATTTCTCATTGTAAAATCTCATGTATGTAGCGACAATCTAAGATTGTCGCTACATACAAATCTATATACAGTACGTTTGTTATAACGTGCACGTGCTGCATGATTTTCACGCGTTTTATCAGCGTCTTCAATTTTGCCAACTTTGCTGCCATTCCATTTCGGCTGCTGAAAAGTGAATCATTGCAGGCGTGGTGCAGGGTGCGCTATCTTTTTGTGTGTGATATTCAAGCGTTGCATAAATGCTAGTTTTTTTAGCCCCTTCAAAACAGCGATTCTGTTACTTCCACAAGCACCTGCCAGGTCTTGGAAAAAAATAGGTATACTTAAGAGCGCGGATTGTTCTATGAATAAAGTGAGGCAAGCACACAACTTCATTGTCGTCATCAGTTGCACTTCTTGCACGGCCTGGCCTGGGAAGGTGGCTGCAATTTCCCACGGCTACCAACTTTCGATAGTTCCGTCCGGCAGTTGTCCGATGCGGGTCAAGTCGTCGTGGAATGATGGAACAAAGCCGCAGCTTCCATCGACCAATCTCTTGAGAGACATGTTGGCCCCGAAGGTCGAAAGCAACGCATCTTCGACTCCCATGTTTTCCGGCCCTATACCTACCTATTCCCGAGAATTCCCAAGCTCCGCTAACACCAAGGTCGTAAGCTTCCGCCCACTACCTGCAGTGTTCATGACCAGCAGAACTCCAGCAGAAAAAACTGCTGATAAAAAGCTGGACCACCCAGTACCGAGGATGGATCCTGTTGGCTTTACCTTGAAAACTCGAGCAGCCAGCATTCAGGCAAGCAATTAAATTAAAAAATGATAACGAAAAACACACGAGCCGAGCTCTCTCATTGGCAAAAGGTGGACGACCAGAGGTCAAGCATGTGCACCGATTTTCAGCCTTACAGTATAGGTATCTGCTTCGGTGGACATATGTTTTCCGAATACAGATTGTCCCTCGATTCTATTTTACACAGGGTTTTACAATGAGAAAAACTTTCATTTCTATTCCGCATAATTTTAATTTAAAAATCTCTGCGAAACGGGTCGAGAAACAAAAAGCTCATTGTTGAATTTTGCATTGCAATGCGGACAATGGCGGAGCTCCCCGTGAAATAGGCTAATGTAAATTGGAATCAGGGGATGCTCCGTATAGATACGAGTATAAGTTGAAGAGAAGTTCCAGGTCTCATACGGTATAAAATCGCCAAATTGCCACCAAAGGTGGCAGACTCCTCATGATTCGCGTTTCGCGAAAGTTGGTCGCGCATGGGGGCGACACGCATACTTGCCTGTATTCGTGGCCCATGATTACGCGTCGTCCGCGTTTCGCGAAAGTTGGTCGCGCATGGGGGCGACACGCATACTTGCCTAATTGTGGCCCATGATTACCGTCGTCCGCGTTTCGCGAAAGTTGGTCGCGCATGGGGGCGACACGCATACTTGCCTGTATTTGTGGCACATGATTACCGTCGTCCGCGTTTCGCGAAAGTTGGTCGCGCATGGGGGCGACACGCATACTTGCCTGTATTCGTGGCCCATGATTACGCGTCGTGTCCGCGTTTCGCGAAAGTTGGTCGCGCATGCGGGGGCGACACGCATAGGTACTTGCCTGTATTCGTGGCCCATGATTACCGTCGTCCGCGTTTCGCGAAAGTTGGTCGCGCATTGGGGGAGACACGCACACTTGCCTGTATTTGTGGCCCATGATTACCGTCGTCCGCGTTTCGCGAAAGTTGGTCGCGCATTGGGGGAGACACGCATACTTGCCTGTATTTGTGGCCCATGATTACCGTCGTCAGCGTTTCGTGAAAGTTTGTCGCGCATTGGGGGAGACACGCACCCTTGCCTGTATTTGTGGCCCATGATTACCGTCGTCAGCGTTTCGCGAAAGTTGGTCGCGCATTGGGGGAGACACGCTCACTTGCCTGTATTTGTGGCCCATGATTACCGTCGTCCGCGTTTCGCGAAAGTTGGTCGCGCATGCGGGGGCGACACGCATACTTTTGCCTGTATTTGTGGCCCATGATTAGGTACGCGTCGTCCGCGTTTCGCGAAAATTGGTCGCGCATGCGGGGGCGACACACATACTTGCCTGTATTTGTGGCCCATGATTACGCGTCGTCCGCGTTTCGCGAAGAGGGACGCGCATGGGGGCGACACGCATACTTGCCTGTATTTGCGGCCCATGATTACGCGTCGTCCGCGTTTCGCGAAAGTTGGTCGCGCATGGGGGCGACACGCATACTTGCCTGTATTCGTGGCCCATGATTACCGTCGTCCGCGTTTCGCGAAAGTTTGTCGCGCATGGGGGCGACACGCATACTTGCCTGTATTTGTGGCACATGATTACCGTCGTCCGCGTTTCGCGAAAGTTGGTCGCGCATGGGGGCGACACGCATACTTGCCTGTATTCGTGGCCCATGATTACGCGTCGTCCGCGTTTCGCGAAAGTTGGTCGCGCATGCGGGGGCGACACGCATACTTGCCTGTATTTGTGGCCCATGATTACCGTCGTCCGCGTTTTGCTAAGTTGGTCGCGCATTGGGGGCGAGACGCATACTTGCCTGTATTTGTGGCCCATGATTACGCGTCGCGTTGCATCACAGCTTATGCGGTCAAGGAAAATTATCGCTTTCGCTTAAACACCCACGACAACCCGCGCAGTGCTCTATTTTCTTTCGTCCGCTGCAGAGACATGGATTTTGCAAATATAGAATAACCCTGCAGAAAAAGAATGCGGAAAACTGTTATTTTGCAGAACTTCAGGCACCATTAATCTTCTCAACTCGAGTTTCTCAAATGAGGGATTCGAGGCGCGTGGGACTTCAGCTTTGTGCCAGATGTCATAGACGAATGAAGTTGCTTGCGAATCTTTATTGTTTTTCGAAAGACAAAACAATACAATAAGCATCTTTGTTTCTTTGTTTGAAGAAACAAATCTTCGATGACCGTGAGTGCAACAAAAGAGTGTTTCAAATACAAATTAAAAGAAACTATTGTGTGGCCACTACATTCCATTGTCTTCAGGAGAGTGAAGAAACCCAACGACTCTTGAAAGGGCATGGCAAGTTTCTATTAAGGGTAATGGCGTCCACAGGGTTTGAAGTGATGGAGATTCTAGATTAGATTTAAAAATCCTCATTTTAATGTCTAAAATAGTATTTTTAATGAAATTTTATTTAATAATCAATTTTTTTATTTTTTTTCACGAAGTTTTAATTTTTCTATTTTAATTTTTAATCAAAAAAATTTAAAATTAAACACTCTCATCTGTAAGACTACGTGAAAAAGATGTTCCCAAGGTGTTCCATCGGAAACCTCAAGTTTATAGTGTATACGTACATGCATACTTGCGTACATGCATACATGCGTACATGCATACATGCATGTTTTAAGACAGTCAAAGATTTATTCTCATCTCCTTGATCCGAAACAAAACATGCTCCATAGGCATAATACCTATAAGTTTGATTTATTTTTCTATTGTTGTTTTAATCGAATTCACATGAACCAGTGATGTACAAAAGAAGAACAAAGAAAAAAAAAATTACGGAGAGAAAAATTGAAATTCACACTTTCCAGCAATGCACTCGTCATTTGCGACTTTTCGATGCGTTGGGTTTTTTGGGTTCAGTCCAAGTCCATGATCACAGGACTGTTGGATATGAGGCACATGACCAGAAACAGCAAAAATATATTGCCAAAAGTTTGTGTGAGAAGGCAAAACTTCATATCCGAAACCTCAGAATCATGCTGCTGATGGCAGTTTACAAACATCCTTCGATTTGCAGGATCACCCTGCAGAGATACACAGCCAAATTTGTAGAGAAGATTTTCTTGGCACTGGATCAATTGCCACCGGCATGGCGTTTGAAGCTATGGGAGTATAGTCCGCACACAACCAAGAAACGTTGCGGTGATTGAGATGCGAGAAAACCTATAGATATGTCTGTATCTTTTGAAAACTTGCGATTTTTTCAAACATATTGAGCGAGCCTATATCGCTTTCCTCTGCTGTTGCCGCCTCGTTTGTATGCGGGGTCTTGCCTGCGTGTGGTTCAAGAAAGATCTGATTTCTCACTTTCTCCACATGGTCCGCCAAATGTCTTAGAACTTTATGGAGGGATTTCAAATGCTCCAACTATACACTCCTCATCAAAAGTCTTCAAACATGAGAGTTCATAAAGCAGAATCAATGGCAGCATGCGCCGCAAAACATCAGGGCACTCGTGTGAGGCGTGAAGTTGCACCAAATGTTGAAATCAGATGGCCCCTGTTATGAGAAGTCTTTTAAAATGTAGCAAATGTTCGAGGACTTTTGAATTGCTCAGTATACAGGCGCGATCCAATTTCAGCGCAGTACCTGACGCAGTTTCACGCCTTGCACGAATGCCGTGATAATTTGCGGCGCATGTTGCCGTTGAGTAATGAGCTCGTGAATTTTGACCGTGTGTTCAAAGAATTTTGGCGTGGCTGAGCCCGTATAATTGATAACTATAGGACGAATTCCCTGTTTCTTATTTTGATGTGAAAGCACAGACTTTCACTTTGTCGTTTGCAGCGAAAACAGCTACTCGTACAGATAAAATTCCAATTTTTTCGATTTTCATCATCTCACTCTTCGGAATGGGCAAAAACGTGCACAAATGAGAAATATGTATCTCAGTTCAATTCAATTCAATTTTATTTTAAATTGCAGAGTAATCGCAATTTTAC
>JASGXE010020639.1:0-10951 GCA_030068105.1 Sinentomon sp. SZTP_YWyxl
GTGGACAAAATGGAGGCACAAATTTGATGACACTTTATTTGATGAGCACATTTTTCGAAAGTTCCAAAAATCAAATTTGTATCCTTGACTTGAAGAAATGTCATTTCAGCTTTTCAAAGTACATAAGTGCACACAGAAGCAAATGTATTGGTGAAAAATTCTTTATTTCTTTGAACTCGATCAAAAAACCGGTTGATTCACAAAAAACTGATGCCTTCATAGAAGTTTCAGCATTGTTCATAATCTTGAATGCAGAAAAGCAGCATGTGTGCAGAGGGCCTGCTGGAGCTGCTCCCCTCAGGTCATGTGCATGCGAGTTTCACCAGCAAGAATATCACACGAACATCGCGATATCTTTTCTGATTGCACAGCTACGGGGGTCATCCCAGAGTATTTTGCAACTGCTTTTTTATTTGGACAAAAAGAAAGGAATCTAACCTGCTACTGTGCCATTCTTTAGAAGTATTCTCCCTTTACTTCTATGCAGCGTTGCAGCCTTGTATACCATGATTCAATGGCTTGGCAGTCTTTAGATTGAGGGATTGCCTTTAGTTGTGAATTTTTGGCTTTTGAAAGATTTGGGATCCGGGTGAAAGGCTTCCCTGCAATCCCAGATTTGATTTATGAAAAAATCCAAAAATAGTTTGGGGCCAGGTCGGGACTGTAGGGTGGATGAGCCAGTGCAGTAATTTTATTCTCTGCGAGAAATTGCCTTACGAGAGCTGTTTTGTGTGGCCCAGCATTGTCATGCAGCAGCAGAGTGCGGGTGGTGCCTCCTTTTGGTAGTTGTTTTTGGACTTGAGAGACAACTTTTGGAAGCACCACTGAAGCATAGATTCTGCCAACAGTACCATTGTTAAACAAGTCTCAGCCACAGTTGCATTGGATGATCCGCGATTATCCCCTGGACAACTGCATTGTTGGTCGTTCACAATCTGTTTGACTGTGACCCAAAGTGGTTGCATCTTCAACGGTCTCCCGGCCAGCCTTGAATTGGCTGATCAAATCTGCAAACACTGCAATAGGAACAGATGTCCTCGCTATACACGCTAATGAGAACATTATGGATCGTGGTGCATTTTCCCCAAGTTTGATGCATGTCAAAACATAAAATCTGACATGATCATTTTGAAAATCGCATGTTTTCTTGGCTCAGGCGAAATCAGCCTTCTCCAATTTCAACTCTGAAAGCCAGAAATCTGAGAAATCCTAAATTCACAAGGCACATCTAAAAGAGGAAAGACGGGCCATCATTTTAAACAGAAAATTAAACTTCAGACACGTCAGGAAGACCCTGTCACAGAATAGTTGCAGACTACTCTGGGATGACCTTCGTAGTATTTTTTTTTCACCAGCAAGAATATCACACGAACATTGCGATATCTTTTCTGATTGCACAGCTAGTATTTTTATGTTTAACGATACCGTAGTGGCTGCCTTGTCTCGTGAACAGTTCCTCCGTGTGCCGAACAGGTCACCATGTGACAGTGTATATGTTTTACTCTATAAACTTGCTGGAGAAGCGGAGGAACTGCCTGCAAATCTCTGTGAAATAAGCCAAACGCTCAAGGATCAAATTGAAACTGACAATTTGAGATATCAAAGGGAGGTGGTGTCGGTTGCAGGTGTGAAAAGTGCCAAAGTGGGCAACCACAGCGACGGTTCGGATGACCGAGGACCGCCTCCGGGAAATGCTGGTGGCACTTGTGGACTGGATGGAGCCAGCTCACTGACGCCTTCTCGTTTTGTTTTCTGATTTTGTTGAAATATATCACACTTGTACTGAATGTACTAAAAATTAATGTCACATCTGTTGATTACTCATCATGTGAATGGTCATTTTTCATGTTTTAAATCACCTCCCTTGTGGCAAGCATGATTGCTGCATCTCGCTCATAATATGTTCAGCTCATCATTTCACTCAGAATTGGCAATGATGTTTGGTGAGATTACAACAGAATGGTGTTTCCTCAAGAAACTAAATGTGCCGTGGGTGAATGCTTCAGTGCTCAAAAGTGTACACAAGAGAGGACCTACTAAAGGCAAATTGAGTGACAGGAAAAATGCTTTGCAAGAATCTCAAGGTCGGTGGTATCCCCCTTGAAAAGGGCATAGATTTCCCTCGTCATCAAGCCTGAAAAAGTGTAAGTCTCTTTGCTTCCAGGTGGAGTACACTTAGGAACAGCCCTTTGACGTTGTAATTTCATCCCTGATGCTGTCATTTTACAACAACAAATATGTGACCGTCAAGCATGGAATTTGGTTGGGGACCAATCGGAGTGCCTTTTGATCATGTTTGCGATTACCTTCGAAATGGAACAGGTAGAGCCTGCAAAAATGATGAAAATTATGTAAAATTATTAGGGACTGACCGATATGGCTTTTTTCCGATAATACCGGTAAACCGATAATCTTGTAATACCGATAACCGATAGTTTATTTCCCAAAATTTTGGCAAAGATAAGTAAGAGCAGGCCTGTGTATTTGCTTGAAATTCCTCCGACCTTTGCGTTGATTTGGATTCCAAGTGTAATCGACGTGTGGTGTGAACAGGAAAAAGAGCATTTTATGGGAACTGGGAAAGTCATTAATTATTTATCCATTCCTGGACTGCAAAGAAGATCTTGGGCATTTCATGATAGATCTTGGGCATTTCATGATTTTTGAAAAATTGATTTTCAAAAAAGGTCATGTTTCATTCATTGAAATCAAAAATCCTGCATACACATCCACGCCACTTCCCAATTTGGAGCGGTTGTCCGGTCGATGATATCAAAACGTAAGGTGAGGGAACCTTTATTTTACGATTGATGACTTCTCGGTGAGGACTTGGGTGTCGGATATCACACGTGTGGACTCTCAACCTTGAGGGGGCTTGCCACAAAAACAAATAATTACTGGTGCTTGTATTGTGTTCTTAAGCGATTGAACTAACTGATCCAAATCCTTTAGCTCCAATTTCTATCGATGCTGAAAGATGAAAATAAGCAAACTCACTACTCAGGAAAGGCAGTGCCAAAAACACGCCAAGCCAGTCCGAGATAACTTTGTTTGCTTGGCTCCTCTTCCCCTTTCCCATTTTTGCTGCAAGGGTTTTGTTACTGCTGCTGATGAATAGCAGTTGCAGACTCAACTTCCTTTGGCCCCGTTATTCCAGAAAATAACGGCGATCAAGTGCAGTGTGATTTTTCAGTTTGTTTTTTACAGGCAGCAATTGTTGTAAACCTTTCCCGGATGATCTGCTATTGGCTGCAGACCTTTGTCTTTTAAGATGATCCATATATTTTTATAACTGTTTTTTCTGCAAATCGATTTCTGACCTTCGGACCATTTCAGCATGATCATCCTTCCCACACTGCGGTGAAAAAGAAAATCTTTGAATCTGTATCTGCCCTTATAAAATATCGCTTTCTTTGATAATAGAGTGCCCACTCATCTTGCAACTTCCAAAATCACCTTTTAAAAAGATTCTATGAAAAAATGAGCAAACAAATCTAATTCGTAAAACTGGGCACAAAAACAAGCAAATTGAAAATAAGGGGAAAAATTGATCAGCTTCCATTTTTATTGGGCCACCCTGTGTGTTTGTTTGGAGGTTGAGAGGGGGATTTGTTTCTTTCATGGTCCGCCTTCTGTCTCTCAATTGTGCCTTATAGGGAATTTGGGCAGTGGCTAACTGGTTCAAAACCAGAGAAAAAGGGAAAATAAAGAACACTGAACAAAGTGAACACGGTGGTGTAAATGTCCCGACGAAAATGCACATTGTTCATTTCTTGAAATCACTTTAAGCTTTGAAATAATTTAGCTGAAATTTACGATTGCAAGAGGCTCAATGATTCTCGCCAGAAGTTTTGAAAACGCAAAGATATTTTGTGAAACTCTGCAAATGCAGCATTCGTTTTAAGCCAATTTGTTTTTGCCATTTTTCTTCATTGATATCTCTGTTTTCTTATTCTAGTCACAAAATATGCTGTTAAAAATGCATTTTGAAGTTGTGTTATTTTGGCAGAGCTATTTTGAAGGTACGGAAATTTGCAGTTGAAAATTTTATGGTATTGAGAATGAATTGCAGTGGGAGTCTCTTGGCATGAATGTTGTGCTTGCGTTTCCTTTCAAAAATTGTCACTTAGTGATGCAGAAAGATTGATGTGGATTTGGTGTATTTTTATTTTTTGGTACAGGTTTGGCACTTAAGTGCATTGTTCATTGGGTCTCGTAGCTAAGAACTAATTTGTTTTCTCAGTGAAACCTGACCTCATAATTTTCGATTCTTATCGCATTGGTGCAAACCTGCAAACAATCATTTTTGTTGATCCCAAACTGAATGACTGACACAAATTATTGGGCACTTACGAGTACAGACCCCTTGCAGCTTTGAAAATTTGATATCAGACTGTTTTTCTTCTCTGAGAACAGGAAAATCTAAAACTGTTGTTTTTGCCTGTCAAAGCGCTAATTTTAGGGAGTTTTCAAATTTTTCACAAATTTTAACCTCTAAAAGATATTCGTTCACAAGTTGATGACATTGGGAATACCCGTTCCCATGCATTTTGAACCACGATCGTAAAACGTCCAGGGTTAATGCCGAATTTTGACTTATGAGATTTGAGAAGTCTTCTAGCTGATTGAACATATCTATATCAATGATTGAATATGTCGGTGTCGGAAATCGGAATGCACCAATCATGCAGTGTAAAGCGAGAGCCTAACTTCCATTTTGCTAACATTTCTTCCTCTGTTGGATAATTTTAAATGCCATTCAATCTCCTTTATTTTTTTGCAACGGGTTCCATTACATGGATGGGAACCATGGATCCAACACCGTTTTTGGAGGTTTTGTACAAGTGGGGGATTGTGAGATAATGGGGAGTTTCCCTCCATAATCAAACTGACATCGTACAGGCAATTCTTCTGTAAACTCATACTCACAGCTTCATGCGATCTTTTGACTTGACCTTTCACTGAAATGTAACATAAAATTTATTGTTTTATCATTAATTTTATTGCAACTGATGATCGTTAATTTTATTGCAATTGATGCCTTTCCTGCTTTTTCAAAAGTTTTTATTTTAGTTTTCGGATTTTTACTTTTGCTAAAAGTAAATTAAAATGTCAGCATATTTTTGTGCAGGTTTTCTCATTTCAGCAGTTCTTACCGGAAATGGATCGTGGCCAGGACAAATCATCTTTGTTGTGTGCCCATTCATGTACGATTTTCAATTTCGAATTCAATTTGTTGCGAGCGTTTTGTGGTTTTCTAGCAATTTCATTGCACACCAAAAATAGAGGACACCCTTTGGTGAAGCTCCTAGGGTTGCCTTTGGTGAAGCTTCTCCCAAATCCGAGAACAATGCTTTCTGGTTTCCCCGAAATTTTCTGTTCTGCTTTCTGGACTCCCCGAAATATTCCTTAACATTTTGCCCATATTACCTTGTTTTCAAGCATCCTGTTATTTTTGTTCGAAGTGGCATCATTCCCCTTCCAAATCTGCACATTTTGAGTTTGACATCTGATGCAATGTTTGTAGATATTCTCAACCAAAATTTCTGCAGGTGCTTTTTTCCACACATGGTTCACGATGCTTCCCACCAGTCATCAGCACAGTTCATTTCGTTTGCAAAACACCTTCCCGAATTTTCGAAAAACCCCCATTTCACCTCATCCTTTTGGCTTCTTACTTTGTGTAAATTGAAAGTGGATCCAGACAAAATACCCAGAACGATAAGTGGAGTTGCAAAATAATATACAAGACCACATTTCCCAATGCGGAAAATCAGAAATGAGGGATCCCATGAATTGCTGCAGATTTGTGATCATGGCCTCCGTCGATGTTGTCTATCATTGATGATGCCATTTTTGCAACAGCCAATCAAAATACGAGTGAAAAGCCACCATTTAAGTTGATAATGCAAGAGTATGGAACTGTCTCGGTTCGTTTTAATTTCATTTCAACTTCCAACTTGTTGCTCCATAAAAACGACATGATACGGGGGTGCCAGGTGAGAAAAGATTTCTGGGTGCTGTCCTCTTTTTGTTTGGAGACTTGCACGTGTTTAACCTTTAAGTGACACAGGGTTTTGTGCCTCGTGACACAAAGCACATTAATGTGCAAAAGCTGTTTCCCCACGTGACAGCGATTTTGTAAAAAGTTGGCAAAAATTTTTTTTCGAGAAAAGTGACCTTTAACACCTGCTTAATAAGCTCATCGAAAAAAATAAAAAAATTATTTCCCGCAGCGATTTTATGCCCCCAAATCAAATTAGTATTGTGGAAGCTGCGTTGTGAAACACCCAGCATTTTGGAAAACAGAAATGAGTGAAAAAGACCAAGGCCAAACACGCATCAGACTGGGCAGCGGCGGTGTCTGGGTGGGTACAGGTCTATGCTGGTTCTGATGCCTCAAATCTGTTTTTGTCTCGCCGCACTTCAAGCTCGATTTTCTCCCATTTCGTTTTGTTGAAAAAGAAATTCGATTCCACTTGCACCATGTTATTTTTCCGTTGACGATGCCATATTCTCCTTCCATGCTTCAAATTCCGAAGAAGAAACCGGAGAGCGGCACAAACAATCACTCTTATTACCATTACAAAGCAGGCCTACATACTTGCATCATTTGGCGTGCGATGGATCCACCAGACAGGGAAGAGAAGGGTCGGAGTTTTAAATTTTTTTGCAGCACATAAATGTGCTTTCTGGCCAACACATCTGTGCTGGACCGGGCTTTGTCCTACTCATAACAACATCTCAATCATATGTTGCCATGTTGGTTTTGGTGCCAGATGTTTTTGCACATAAATGTGCTTGCTGTCATGAGCCATAAAATTCTGTCACGAGGGGAAATGAATAATTGTGCACATATCTGTGCTTCCTGTCACTCAAAGGTAAAGTGGGAGCTTTTAATGTACAGTCACGAGAAAATTACTTGTGCTGTAAAGTAAATGAGGTTTTTTCTATCTCACACAGAAAACTGTGAGAATCGTGATGATTTCAAAATCAAAAGATGTTGTCTTGTTGCGTGGAAATATGTGTCAAATCAATGTGGGGAAACCAATCTTGTTGGGTTTGACGTTTGCCCGCAAATACAAGAAAAGTGACACCATGTGTGGTAACATTAATTTTCTCGCTACTGTACATACCTAAAATGTGCCATTTATGATGGTAGTATGAATTTTGCACAACTGTAGGCATTCTGCCTGCCAAGACAGCCAAAATAATTTGGAGAACCTTTGGTGCTGATGCTGCGTAATCTGCCCAATTGTGATGAAATTTTGCCCGAAGGTGAAGATAAGAAGACCAACTCCATCCAAGGTTCTCTCCCGCATTCCCCCAACCAAAATTTTACACTTAGAAAACTGGGTGGTGGACTACACTGCAGCCAACTAGAATTACAAGACATGTACAAAAATCATTTTAATAGATTCCGAGAATAAAAAGCAAATTGCAATTTCTACAACAAAAATGCCAGTTGAAAGTGAAAAGCAAAATATTCTGAACAATGATATTCCATTTACACATTGGCAGGTGAAGGCATGACGCAAACATCAAAACAAAATCAAAAAATAAAACAAGTTTGTGAATGTCTTCTGAGAATAGCAAATGAAACGAGACGGCGTCCCTTGTCAACACCAGCAAAATTCATCCTGCGGGGACTTTCCCCATCAGCACAAGAATTGCCCAAAATTAGATACCGTTTCGTGAGTGATGTGCACAGCACGAACTGTGAATTTGGCTGGTTTAGACTTTTTGAATTATCATACTAACTTTGTACTCCATTGGTCGTTTTTGGCTGAGAAATAAAGCGAAGAAGGTTGCTGGGCTGGACCAAAATAATCTCCAAATTTCTGTCAAAAAACTACACAAGTTTGCCTCTTTTACGAGGGATGATCCAGAATTAATGAGAACTGGCTCATTGTCTGGTTACTGTCCATGCGATTTTAGTAAATTTTGGCTGACTTACATATCGATATCTGGTGGACATTAATTGTACCAAAGGACACCTTTATTAGCCTTCTGATATCCAGTGTATAGTTTCGCCAAACCAAGATTGAAATTTTACAAACCTGTAATTTAGCAATGATCTGCCAGGTCATATGCCGTTTTGGCTGCGTGCATGGTAAACGTAATGTCATGCGAGTCCCGCCAGATCAACGGTGCAAAAATTTAAATGATTTTTTTGTCGTTGTTATCTGCGAGGCAAAAAATGAATTGTGGCAAATAAAATCAAGAGCGGAGTAAGTATTATTAACACCTGCTTGCTTTTTCAGTGTGTCCCGTAAGTAAACCACCGAAATTTCACAATAGACCATACAAATCGAACTTAATCAGGGGAAAATGTGATTCGACCCCCCATTACTGAGTTATGCCCTCCCCCAAAATGGACCCTTTTGGGGTATTCATGGGGGAGGTAAGATTTCATCGCAGAAGTGTCAAATTTCCAGGATAGGTTCTGTGAAATGAGAAAAACAAAAAATGTTCTGTGACGAAATACCGTCTGAGCCTCCAATTCCACGCAGTGCCCCCAAAAATCCAAACAAGCCCAATTTGGAGTTGTTTTGGGGAAACTGAGATATGGAGATTGTGGGTCGTCGCATAAAAGCTATTTTCCGCAGGCGGTTTCCCAAAGATACACGGAACAAAAAATGTTCAGTGGAAAAAAGTCCCACGACCCTCCATTTCCACGCAGTAGCTACTCAAAAACCGTTAAAAAGTTTCTCGTTCCCAGGGTGTTATGAGTGTTACCATGGTAACGTACAATATTACCGTGGAAACACTCATAGATTGAAAAACATTCAAACCTCTTCTAGATTTGAATGTTTGGTGTCAGGTGCATCTTTCATCGCTGAGAACGAAAAATCTGAAAACTGCTGTTTTGCCAGTCGAATTGGTGATTTTTTGGGAGTTTTCAAAATTTTCACAAATTTTAATGAAATCAGTTAAGAAATGTGAAGTTTTTATTTTGACCCCAACCCCTCCCCCTAAAATTCGAGATGTCTTGTGCGACACTCTCCTTTCAGTGGAGTGATCAATTTGAGGTGAAATGCGATCCTGAGCGTAAAGTTCAGAATAAGCAAATCACGAGGTCACCTCACCTAATTTCACCAATCTCTATCGAATTTGTAGTTGCACAGGCAAACACCTCGTGTCAATCTCAGCTCCATTCATGTGCTATTCCCAATAATATGTACTGAAAAAAAGTTGAACTAAAATCAAAAATTTTTCTCATCAGTCCAAAAATTCAAAATAGTTGTAGAATTCATCTATTGTTCAAATAAAAATGATTGTGTATGCACCTAGTCACTCAGGATTCCATCAAGACCAGCCAAAGTTCCAAATTAACAGAATGAAGTGGAAGTTAGAGCAAGCCATTCTTCAACTCTATTTTCAGCCAGAGATGCAGAAACATGTTTTCTTCAGAAACTTCAAAAAATTTTGAGCCTGACATGGAACGATGCACTTTTGGGTTATTTTGATGCATTCCCATAGAATTCATTATCGAACATTTTTATGTTGGTTCATTATTGTTATTTTTTTATTTTGTGATGGTGCCAAAAAGAACACCAGATGGTCGGAAACTGACGAAAACGGTGAGTGAGAGAACCCGGCATCAGTTTTGTGCCTGGACGTCGGGCGAATCGTCCTGCAAAATCAGAAAATTTTGGGAAGAATTGTCTTGAAACATATCTATTTATCTTTTCGGAATAAAGAACCAATCGATAAGCAGGTCAACGACCAGCATGCCCAGATACCTAACTGTACAAAATGGTGCATCATTGGTGTTGGGCTTGTTCTCTGCCATTTTAAGGCACCATGGTTGAAATGCATCACTCAGCGAATTTGCAAGAACACGAGTGAATCAACAAAAAAAATTGTGTCAAATTTGGATGTATTTTACCTGTATTTTCACTAAACTGTTCCCAGTGGAAAATGAAGAAGCATGATGACAACTCTGCCGAATTCCATTGTTTTTCAACCACAGCAGCCAACATCCCAGGAAAAGCCAACTGACGAAACCAGTTTACCATGATTGAAATACCAAACCACATACAAATATTGTGAGTTGACGCTTCCCTGGAAGGTTGATCTCCAAAACATGTCTGATCGTTTCCAAAATGCGGGGCTGTTGAGGACTTTCGAAACACCCCATTTGCTAAGTATTATGACATTCACTGGATTTTCAAATGATCGCAAAAGTGTCTGCCTGGTTTAGTATCCAATTACCTACTTATCGTATGCGAGTTTGCATATGTTTGCAAGATCGGTAAAATCAAACAATTTTCTGTTGCTAATCTCTACTCGTAAATGCATAAACTCTGGTGCCCCTCTCAATGATTTAGTTTTTCGACGAAAAAAAAATCAAATCTTAGCCAAAATGAGGAAACTTTTCACTTGACAGTTGCCACTTGCCTTGATTTTTCAGGCAATTTTTCATCACCCGGCATCAGTAATCATCCACTTTGCTGCACTGTTAAGTGAGGGAATGCATGGGTAGGACAGAAAGTTCCAGCTCGGCAAAGAAATTTACCTCTTTCAGAAATTCACTCCAACCAATGCACAACTGTTCTGGTAGGCATGACGCTTTGAGCCATCAATAAATGACAGAGACACATCAGAGTTAAAATCGTCCCATAGCTCCAATACGAGCACAATAACAAGGATGTGGCAGCAAACAGCCAAATGATGGTACCCTCATTTTTTAGATCCCTCCCACAACTCTATTTCCCGCTCAGAGCAGCATGCCCTACTTCAACCCAACCCTTAGTGCTTTACACCAAGGGTTGAAGCAAGGCATGAGGTGGTTACGAGTGACGTGAGGCAAGCTTTAAATTTCAACCCCTTCAAATCAATGCAGAGAAAAAAATTCAGCAATACACAAAGCAAACAAAGAGTAAAATCAGTGGCAAACAAGTGTACCGAGAGCGAGATCTACAGAGGTGCACTATTCAAAAGCCTT
>JASGXE010020651.1:0-10589 GCA_030068105.1 Sinentomon sp. SZTP_YWyxl
TACCAGGGCGAATTTTCACCTTTGAATGACATTTTTCTCCGAGGGTGAACTTTTCCCCGAGGGTGAATGTTTCCCATGGATGAAATTTTAACCAGAGGGAGAACTTTTCCCCGATGGTGAATTTTTCCCGAGGTGAATTTTTTCTCGAAGATGAATTTTTGACTTGCTTGAATTTTCCGAGTTGACATTTTTCCCCGCTGATTAATTTTGTGCAAAAATTCACACACGGGAAAAAAATTCATCGGGGAATATCACAATCGTGGAAAATCCCTCCGGGAAAAATTTAATCATTGGAGAAAAATCACCATCTGGGAAATTTTCACACTGGAAGGAAAATTTAATCGTTGCGCAAAATTTTTCCTCGGGGAAAAATTTCCTCCTTTTTAAAAATTCACCCTTGGTGGAAATTATCAGATTTGGCAAAAAGTTCCCAGAAGAGGAAAATGTCACCATCGGAAAAAATTTAATCTGTGGGGAAAATTCACCCCCAGGGAAAATTTAATCCATGGTGCACCTACAATCCAAATCCGAATTTGACCCTCGTGTAAAAATTTCATTCTTCGGGAAAAAATTACCGCCAGGGAAAATTACATTCTTGGGGAGAAATTTCATCCTCGGGTAAAAATTCATACAGAGAAAAATTTCACACTCGGTGAAATATTTCGCTTTCGGGGAAAAATTCATCAGAATCTGTTCAGGGAGGAGTTTACTGCTGCCTTCGCGGTCCAAACTTTGGTTTCATATGTTTTCTCTGCAGACCATGAAGCTCAATGCCTGCATGACGGTCAGAATATCCGCGCGGACAACTTCACCTGCGAAATCACACAGAGGCCCATTCTCAATCAGAAGCAGTTTGGCGTCCGTCAACAGGACAGCCTGCACACATTCGATTTGCTGACCAAACGCACACGCACCTGTGGTTTTTTGTTTAATTATGATTTCGGAGCAATACAGGCCTGAACGTGGCCACCCTCGACTAAGCAGCATTGAAATCGCGCTGGGTCAGGGCGGAGGCTACGGTCAGGGCCACGAAGTCGTCTCGCATTTGCGCAGAAGATAGAGGAAATCAGAAAAAACTCAAACGTTTCAAAACAGAAGCCAACCACAGCATCTTCTGCATCTCAAAATGCCGCCTCTCGCTGCACCGTGCCACGTTGATACAACCTCACCTTGGCTGTGTGCAGAACAGAACAACGTCACCGGTTGCAGATGCAATCTTTAAGCGACACGTCACGCGCTTCCAATGATTGGCTAATACGGGCTAGCACCCCGTGGAATGCTGCTTTTTCTGTTGCGCTCTTGCCAAACAAATGGCGTACATGCCAGGATGACTGGCCCTTTTCCGCCCATTACTCCGACAGTTAATTTTTCTATCCCTGTACCTACTCGTTTCGTGCACTTTGTCTGTTGCAGAATGCCAAACTTCACCAATTCCAAATTTGTGGATATGCTTCTGTGTTTAGGAGAAGCGCGATGTGTACACGCAGCCGCTGAACGACTGTACAGTGAGAAATTTCCTGAAAGACAGGCGATCGATTACCGAACAGTGCAGAAGTTGGTGACAAGGGCGAGAGAAACTGGCAATTTGCAGCCCCATCCTGCCAGGTCGCATGCTGCTACGACAGAAGAAAATACTACCAATGTACTGGCAGCCGTTGCTGCAATCCTCACATCAGTACACGTGCAATAAGTTCCGACTTGGGAGTCTCTCAGACATCTGTCTGCCGCATATTGGCAGCGCAAAAGTTTCATCCTTACCACGTTCACCTGGTTCAAGGCCTTCACGACCTGGACTTCGAGCGACGAACGGCATTTTGTACATGGTATCAACACCAGCAGCAAGCAAACCCAGCTTTTGGCAACTGGATTCTGTTTTCAGACGAAAGTAGGTTTCACCACAACGGACAGATAAACAGCCATAATCCCATTATTGGGCCGAAAATAACCCACATTAGACAAGGAAAACACATTTCCACACTATCTGGGGAACAAATGTTTGGGCCGGGATGATTGGAAATCTACTGGTTGGCCCAATTTTCTACCAGGGGACTCTGACTGGCGCCCGCCACCTCAACTTTCTGTAGAATGAAATTGGAGCTTTCATTGATGCCCTTCAGATGGGAAACGCTTTTGTTATGTGGCACCAGCATGACGGGGCCCCGGCTCACAGATCCGGTGCTGTTCGGCAATATCTTAAAGCGAGGTTTCCGGCTCGATGGACAGGCCAAGGTGGGCCGGTTCTTTGGCCAGCCGAATCGCCAGATTTAACCGTTCTTGATTAACTCCTTTGTGGATTCATTTGCAATGAGGTCTACAAAACACCTGTTCCTGATCTGGAGACGCTGCAGAACAGAATAACAACTGCTTGTCAATCGTTGAGGCCCGACGTTCTTGCAGCGGCGACAGCAAACATGGATCGCTGAGTCAACTTTGGTTGCAAGAAAACGGAGCTGTATTTGAGCATCTAATGTCATCGGGTTAGATTTTTACTTCAAACCTGCCTGCTATTGAATTTTCTCCATCATCCATCGAGAATAAGTGATCGTCACCCTTTCAGTCTGTCGCAATGGGTAATGCCAGCGTTGAATACGGAACCGGGATGGTTCCGGGCTTTGGATCCGGACCTACCTGCCCATAGACAACAATCCCTGCCTTTGTTCAAAAAAGGGCAGTGAGAAATGGAATTGGAAATTGAAAATCTTTGGTACCTATTTTAACCCCAGTCCAGCGTCGCACTGTAATGTGGATACCGTTGAAGTGCCTTTTCAGTTAAAAAAAAGCACCCCAAACGGATGTTTGCCGATCCGCCGGTAGAATTTGGGCCTTTTCCGGTTAAACACAAGACCAGGAAAATGATACTCAACCAAAAAAGGAGAAATCCGAAATCCACCCCTCGAAGTCGAAATCACCCCTCTTTGTTGTCGAAGGGGTGAGATGACCCGAAGCCGTTGCGACACCTCAAACTTTGTGTGTTACCCCCAATGGGGCGTAAGGCCATCCAGGCGGCCGCAAAAGTTAATTTTCAACCCTCGAAAACAGGTTTCCGACCAACCATTCACGGTGGTGGAAAACTATCCCCAAATTCAAAGACAAGGGGTGAAACTGACTGGAACCGCGTCTGACATATTCATAACGACCCAATGAACAACTCTTAAATTTAAACAATGAACCTGCACCACATAGTTTCCAAGATATCGCAAACTACCCCTTGCACCCCTTTACACACCTCCAAATGTGCCTTAACCGAATCGCAGGAAGACGTAGGGTGCAGGCCCCATCACAGGAGACACGAAGAACGTATTTCAGCATAAAAAAACACGTCTGCGACCTTTCCACTCCTCCTAGCAGAAAACCACCCCTAAAACGGCAACCAAGGGGTAGGTTTGATTCGGACCAGTTCTGGTGCCAGGAAGTGAACAACTTTGTAATTTAAACAATGGACCTCCGATGTACAGTTTCGGAGATGATGCGCTGCATAGAAAACAGCCCTAACTACCCTTGTCCAAAAAGGGGATAGAGGTGATAATTAGGAACAGCCCAATGGCACCAAACAAACCGCAATGGAACCAGGTTCCAAAACCTCCATGGCACCGCAATTGCAGGAGCAGCCGTTCATGCGGAAAATGCGATCGAAAAAACCAACATTCGAGGTGACTCACCCTGTATATATCTTCGGTCATAAACAACACGTGGCACAGTGATAGCAGAATTCATCTTCTAATATGGCCATTGTTGAAATCATCCAACAATAACCGCATATGAGAAAATCGTCTCTCTAGGGAAAGAGTATCTACCCTCGAACATAATACAAGATTAAGGTTGCAGCAAGCCACATGATTGGAAATTAAAATGTGTCGATTAAATTACGAATAAATTGTAAATTGAATCGATTATGTATTTACCTCCTGCATTCGCCTGCATTGGCTGGTAAACATTTGGTTCCGGTGATTGAATTGAAGAAGATGCGCTGTTACCTTAAACAAAAAAAAAGATATCGACAACTTATGTTGTCTTCCAAATCGCGGTGCCTGTCTTTGAACTATCACCGAACAGAGGCACTATTTTGCATTTGAAACATGCTGTCCTGGTTTGTTTCTTTTGCAGAAAATCATTAAAGGTAAGAAAATTAGTTCAAGGCTATCATATTTTCATCAGCGAACTTGTGCTTGGGATTTAACTATCGTGATGAACAAGGATGCGGATTTTTTTTATTTGATTGATCGCTTATTCCTTTCTCTGGCCAATATTGAAACCTGTACTCAACGATTGTTGTTGTAATACTTTAATTATTGCACTAATTATAATATACCCTTAGCAAATCACCGGGCATATTTTTTAATTCCAGAACGAATGCTGCAAGTTTTAAATTGTAAATGGGAATGTTAGCTGATCAAATCAAGTTTACAATTTCATCTGTCAGTCCATGCCAAACCTTATCCCGTGACAGTTCCACGTTTTTAATGTTTATATCGTTTACTGGCATTTACAACCCGGGAGAGAAGCAGCAAAATATTTCCGGCCATCGTAAACATTTTCTTTACAAAACTGTTCATTAAAACTGTCTGGACCACCACAAACGTGATCTACTGTTAATTGTGCACGTAATTCAACCGATGTGTAGAGCTATCCAAGTTTTGGACAACTTTACAAATAATGATCTCGAAGATTCCATTTGCCTGGCCAATGGAACTGAGGTTTTGCAAAAATATACTTTATGCAATGTACAAGTAATGTAGTGAAATGTATTTTGAGCTCTAATTCAAGGCTTAACTATTGAGAGACGAAAACTGCAACCGAAAAGACGTTTGGACACCTATGTCCAAAGTTTCTTGAAAGACCCCGTGTGTTATAGTTTAAAGTCTCGTCCTCTATTCGCATTGGAATTTATCCTTCTTTCTAAATCATTCCGTTTTCTTAATTGTTTCGCTTTTTATGAGATTCATAATAGCCAATTTTATAAGATTCGAAACGCAACCAATCTTTAACTAATAACATATTTTTCTTTATGTGACTCCCAGCATTCCAATTCATTAACTCTTTCGGGAAATTGCTTCTTTATTTAACAATTTATTTCAGAGTACGATTGGTAAGTGAATGTCAAGAGAACTTTCATAAGAAAATATGATCACACAGTTTGCTGCCTAATATCACCAAGCAAAACAAGGTACTCTGGCATAAAGGATCCTTGTCGTACCTGAAGGCAAACTTCGCACTGAAAAGCTAAAATCGGGGTTCAAAGACCGATTTTCTTTAGTTCTTTTTTTTTGTTTTCGACAAGAAGGGGTCCAAATGAGCAATTTCAAAGTGATTAAGTTTGTTAACCTGGATTACCTTCTTTGGGCAATTTTAACGGTATGATTAAGTAAACGATATGCATACTGTAGAATTTGACAAATGAGAATTTTGTAAAACGGGTCATACGTAAATGCATCGGACTATTGGTTCAGGTTTGGATTTTTTTGGGCATGTGTTGAGGATGTTTGAGAAAACGTTCCACTCAATTGCACCACAAATTATTGAAAGCTTTTCAGAAAAGGCTAAAAATGCGATTCTGCGATATCCGCGTTTTCAAATGACTTGCTCAGTAAAAAATCAGCCGTATCGGCATTTCTTGATGTGTCAGTCACGAATTGGCGGACGAATTCCTACGCATAGTTTGATATTGGTGTCAGAAGTCGTCAATCTCGGGGCCATATCCGCTCTCTCAATCCTTCCTCAGACTCCGCCGTGTAAAAAACTTTGCTTGTAAAGTAAGAGCTATGAACACCTGCCAATCAAAATCAGTGGTGTGTGTTGCTTGAGTTCTCTTGTTGTGTCGCAAATGATGTTTGAATTCCTAAGGCAACTTCGATTTACTTGAAGCTGTAGATTTAATCCTCGTTTCGCATTTAATTTCGCGCAGATGCAATCAATCATACCAGTATACGGGCACCTCCTAGTGGAAAATAAACAACAATATCAAATTCTAAAACTGGAAAATTCATATCTCCTGGATTAAATGAGGATCAGGACATGGTATAACGAGACCACGCAGAGCCGTATACGGACCTTCGACAGTTGTGGCAAGAAAATATCCTATTTGGAAAATTTCAATACGTCGTAACAAATACGAAACTGAACGATGTCGTATTCTGCGTGTAGTCTTTACGCGTTATTCTACTCAATACACTTTCTGCTGATGCCCTGGTCTCAAGAACGGAAATTTTTAGAGCATTACTGATGAACTACAAGTACAACACTGGAATATTTTCCTGTTCTGGAAATTCTCTGTTGAAACCGGTTATCGAAGTTACGAGAGTGAAGAATAGTGAAATTTCCGTTGTCAATTTTGCTAATGTTGGAAAGTGACTCATGATTCTATCAATGCTAAATTATTGGTGTTTCAGCAATAACATCGCTGCGCTTGGATTTAGAGGTTTAGAGAGTGGACAATTGATGTACATCCAGATAAAACGAGGATTTCATTGTCTTCTTGCAGCGATAATCTGCTTCATCGGTTGTAACTATTAGTCGCGTACGATATGTAGAATTAATATTGAAATTGTCTTTCGTGTTTTGAAATTAGCGTTAGATTGTTTTTTCCAAATGGAAGTATTTTGCCAAAATATTGGAAAAATATAAAATTTAGACACGATAATTCGATTACCTTGAGGTTTTCTCCCACTGCTATAAGTGATATTATTTATCATCGGTTGCAGTAATTCGTCGCACGTTTTAAGCGGGGAGATGTATTTCGTATTGGACACTGTAAAAAATTACGGGTTTAACCATAAACTACCTTATAATACCGGACACACGGAACAGGCCAATAGCTGTCACTGCAATATCCGATAAACGGTCTAACTTCGAAATTTCCATAAACCAAATGTGAGCGGGTTTGTGTTGTAATCTTTCCTCAACATATGGGCGTATTTAACTAGGATCAAATGCTTGTCGTACTCTCATAGAAGTTGCGATGATTTCCTTTCTGAATATCGAAAAATGTAAAAGCGATGAGCAGACGCGTCGTCGCATTGATTCAAATAGAGCAATCACTTTTTGATGAAATGTGTGGCATTTTCTCATGGCATCCCAGCGGCTGCATCACTCTAAGTATCAGCTTGCGTTTCAATAAAATTGCCTGCTGTTCAGGGTAAAATTGACTGCTGCAAAAACTGGAATACCTGAAGTAAGTTTGTTTTGATAATGTGCATCAATATCAAGCAGCTCTGAAGCACAATATTCTTGCCGGTGGTAACACAATAAAAAACAGCTGTTATCAGTCCTGTGGCTTCCAAAACTGAAAACGGAAATATGTGGAATTTCATTGCTGATGGCAGGACAAATAAAAATCTAGAGTGAATAAAAAGTTTCGACTCCAATTTTGATTTTGAGGGCCCAAAAACCCTCCAAAATGGCCCCAAATCAGTGAACAAGTGGTAGATTTGAAAATCGACTCAGAGTTACTGCATTTTCATAACTAATTTCTCAAGCTGATTAGAACAAAATATAAAGACGCAGTGAGTGCTCTCCGGCCAAACATTTTGGTGTTATGAGCCCCAAACTTCACCGATGGTCCCACGCATTTTCAACAACGGTACAATGGAATACGGATGAGTTTTTAAAATTAATGTCTTGCAACATAATTTTTAGGACCGATTCCTTATCACTATTGTAATAAAAGCAAAAAGATGCATGAAAGTCACTGACCCTCCATTTGGTTATCTTGATCCTAAAACTCCCCAAATGGGCCCATTATTTCGAGAAAAAGGCACAAAAATTCCTTTTTCTCGAAAGACTTGATCGGTCTTGGGGCGCAAGGGACCACAAATCCAAAAATGAGACGTTGGATAACATTTAAAGCGACTTTGTCTTTCATTCGAATTGTGTTAAAGAATCAGGCCTGATAATTTGGTTGCTCCACGTTGATTTAAAATTTTTAATCGTATACCCTCAAATGTATGGGCATTTTGTGGGGGTTTTCTTGATTCATAGCACTGAACTATGAACGTCGGAGAGAATTTTCCGCGTCTATATTTTTTATTCTAATCCCCATGTGAAGTTAATTCAGAAAAATGTGACACACGTCGCTATTGAAAATTTGACCCTGTACTCTAAAATGGGACATTTCTGTGGGTCTTAGCCATTTCCACCTAAACTTTGAATTCTGTTTCCCTGACAAATTGGCAGTTCTATTCTGGAACGGGTGGAGTTATTTAATGTGGAGAAAAAACACTGTAACTCACAGGGTTTGCGAAGCGCGATCTTGTCTTCAATTCCCAGGAGTTTTCCTGAGCGTATACCCGTTTTCGGATCGAAGACAAATCGATAACCGTATCTATCCCTTTGAGCACTGTAGTTGGCGGTTCCTATTGAAGTTGTAAAAACACGTGCCGTAAATTTTCCGTTTAAATTTTACAATCACGACTCTGCCCAGAAAACATAATCTCAATATTCGACACGCACATAAACAGGGTTCTCAAAATGCTTACTTCAGGAGCAACTTTAAAGGTCTGGTATACATGCAATCTACAATCCAATACGTCTTCGATAATTGTCACACCTTACGCAAATTTAATCATAATTATGGTGCTTACTTACGGTGGTGAACCCAGCCAAACACTGGTGCCATTAAACTATGTTAGAACGTCATTATGGTGACTGTACTGCGAATATTTGTGAGAGGTGTATGAAAATCACAAATGTTATGCGTGTACCTTGCGCGTAAATATGAGTGCTGAAGAGCGTACATTAAGGTTAGCTGGTTTGCACCCCTTCATTCTCTTTTCCACCTTTCAGAAGCCGCCTAAATTTTTATTAGTTAAGTTTTCCTCTCCACACTCTTCCCCAAAGGTATGTCACGAAATCAACCTTTTCCCTAAAGTAAAAAGTGAAGGTTTTAGATGGATTTCCCATGGTCGTCAATGAAAAAGCATGGATTTACGAGAAACATTTGGTTCCATGGAAATGTCATGACAAAATCGTGAAAAGACGTGGAGTTTGCAAATCCAAGGATATACCACGGAAATTTCACGTGTTTCGACCACCGTGGAATTCCCATGGTGAATCAATGGAATGCAGGCCAAACCTATCCCAAGGTATATAACCAAGGCAAATTAAATTATTTTGAAGCCAAGATCCTGGAAGAGGTACGTTGTTGGCTTTTAACAGTCAATTTGAAAACGTGCTTGCCATCAATTGCGTGTATTATTTTTACCGGATCATTTCACTTTCCCATTTTTTCTTGCATTTCAACTTAAAGCCCGAAAATCTCCCAAAGATGCAGTACAATCAATTCTAATGTGACGAGATGTAAACCGAATTTCTTATCATAGTATTGTTACTCTCTTGCGATTTGATTAGTCAATATTGGTAAAATGATTTAGGTGGGCCGACGAAAGGAAGACTAGGCCACGTTAGTTTTCATCGATGTTGGATAAACGAGAAAAACCGTCCGAATAATCCGAAAAGTCAGACCCTGAGGAAGAGTAGGCCAGCATATCGTGGCCTACGCTTCCTTGAATACATTTCTGTGATTGTTGCAATTGAGGAAAACTAAGCCAGTTTTCTGATTTTCGACCTCTGTGCGGACCTTCCGCAAAAAAGCAACCGTGGCAAAATGTTTTGTGAGACTGATGGCAGAGAAATTGAGTGATTTTGCTTTGTGATTGACGGTACCAATAAAACGATTAAGAGTTTGTCTTTGTCCATTCTTTGCACAATGGAGTAAGGCAAGGCCATTGTGACGGCGACAACGTTCCAACAAGCAATGCGGCGACCAACAGTGATACGGCTGCAAAAAGTGAGGGCAATACTTTTTTAAACAAACCAAAAGACCCTCTAAAGCAGGTAAACACATGCATGGAGTGAGACTGCAAGAGGACGCGGACTCAAAAAGAGAAAGGAAAGATGTTCGCAATGGAAATGAAGCTTTGTCGTTCTTTGCTGGTCAACCTCCGCTGTCATGAGAATTTTGCTTCTTTCGTCCATGGATACGGTGCCCGTGTTGGACAGAGCCATCAGCTCAGAGGAGCAGGCGCTGTTTCCTGTTGTCGTCATGTGGTCGCATCGAGACGTTAATGGTATTTGCCGGTAAATGGACGATTGCGGGAAATGCCATCACAACTTCAAACTTGTCTGCAGTTGACTTTCAGGAGAATCTTCCTGCCTCGAAACGGGAGGCATCGCCTGCAGATACTTTGCAATTTTTTGAGGAATATCCGTGACATGTTTGACCACGCTTAACTGATGTTCAACCATGATCATGTTTGTTTGGCCATTATAACCTGACGTGGGCTTTTTCTGCATATTTCTCTGGTCTTCCTGCGACTTTCTTCAGAAAAAGCCGCAACCTTGCACATGCCAAGCCGGAAGTCGTTGTGTCTTTCTTACACCGAAAGGCTCAAAAAACGACATGGCCTTTTTCTGCATAATTCTTGGGTCATCCTGCGACTTTCTTCAGAAAAAGCCGCAACGTTTCACCTGCCAAGCCGGAAGCCGATATGTCTTTCTTGAACCGAAAGGCTCAAAAAACGACATGGACGTTTTTCTGCATCTTTCTTTGGTCATACTGCGAATTTCTTCAGAAAAAGCCGCAAACCTTTCATCCA
>JASGXE010020715.1:0-32147 GCA_030068105.1 Sinentomon sp. SZTP_YWyxl
CAAGCAAGAATTGTTGAGAACGAACCCGATTGGAGAGGTTGAGCTGCAGGAAGTTCAGTCGCAAAATCAACCACAGATGACGGCAACAGCCAGTAGGCAAACAATGAAGTGTCACAGGTAGGTACCTACCTATTGAAGTATGCATGGTAGGTTCATGCCTACTGCATCCGGCGGCACCTAAGTCTGGACATAGCCTACACTGGATAACACGAAATGTGTTGATTTTTTCGTCATTTTTGCATGCTATTCCACATACTGCTGATAACGGAATGCTGCGGGCTGCCAACCGGATCAACAAAAGCTGCTGTACACTTTCATTTCTGCTCATTGTATCAGTCGGGCTTGATTTAACCTTCTTGACGCGATTGTTCCCAAAAAGCCCCGCCCTTAAGGGCTGGTCACGTGACGACCTTATTTCGCAAAAAAAAATCAATTTTCGTTTTTTTGCATAATTTGTTTGATGGAACCCTCCTGCAACATCTGACAAAAAAAATTTACGAAAATCCATCGACAACTGTCGATAAATAAGCAAAAAACCAGCATGCCTCAAGATTTGAATTCAGAAAATGCGACTTGATTCAGAAATGCTGGAGTTGAAAGCTTCCAGAGTGTGGGGTTTCATTGGCTTGCCCTCGGAATTCAAATAAATGCCATTCATGGCTTGCCCTCTGGATTCAAATCGCTCTTCATGACTGCGCAAAAACAAAACCAGCAGGCCTCAAGGACAACAAAATTGCCAGCTGCTTATCCAGTCGCGAGTTCCGAATGCATTCAAAATTCATTCGCTGTGTTGCTGCGCCCGATGGTTCTGTCATTTCAACGTTGAACCCAATTTCCTGATCATGCTGTCTGCAAAAGAGCCATACCCGTTGATCTATGCACATCCATCCATGGCCACGCCATGCTTGCCCCCTTCCACGTCCTTTGGAAACATCAAAAATCGATTCTCGTTTGACCGAATTGAAATGATAATGCATGTCGGCTGGCCCGGTCTGGCCAAGTTTTGCTTCTTTGAAGTGTACTGGGATGGAAGGAGGATGGGCGGGTTTGAGGGGGCTTCCCCGCAGCCGACATCTGTGTGATACTCTTCAGCGTAAACAAAAGAAAACAACTCAAACAAGCAGGTCTGTAAAGACCAAATCGCTCCGTCTTCTTTTCCCTTTTTCTCGCATATCATATTCGGCGACACAAACAGTGCTGCTGCAGGCGAATGAATCGTTTCCAAACAATGCGGTTTTCAATAATGGGTATCAGAACCCTCTCCCCAGCATTCCCGACTATGTGTACCTCACTCACCTGCCAGGGAGGAATTCCAGATCAAAATGAAAATCATACATTTTACAGAAAACGAAAAACGAACTTTTTCACCTTCGCGTCTTGGCGGGAAAAAGTGGCGGCGGACCGTCGCCAACGATTGGGTCGAAAACGTCCCGGATTTTGCGCGGGAAATTTGAAAATTGCGGAAGTAGAATTCATTCCGGAACAAGAAACGAAGGGAATTTTTGAATCTACTGCAACAGCGGGACGATTTCGTCCCTATCGTTACCCTGGATAAAATCCTTTCTACCCTTCCTCGAATCAAGAAGGTTAACATTGGCCCATTTCGGATTTCCCGCAAGAGCAAAATTGCGGCTCTTCTGCATTCCTTTTATTGCTTTGACGTTTCTTTCATGACCTTTCATGCAGACTCCACTTGTCGTCATTTTGAGGAGACTGCCGACCTTCGCACCACCAATTAAATTAAAGTTGGCGTTCAGGATTTCCTGAGAGTGGCCGGTGTGGTTCGAATGTCCTAAGATGACATCAATAAAGCATGTCTGGTTGGAGGACAGCTCTCAGGCCAGAGTGTGGTCTTACTTTATCCTCAAGTCTTTATCAAGCCCGCCTCTGGATGCCTGTGCTTTTTTCGCACCGTGAAGAAACACTGTTAAAAATGACGTCGAATGGGTTGACGCTAAGAGTCTGATATCGCAAGCACATCAGTGACGGGAATTATTCACTCAACGTGCAGCTTGTCTCTAGCTGTTGCGGGGGGAGAGGGGGAACTTTGTGAGTGTCAAAGCGGATGTGCAGGATCCGCTGATGCTCGTCAGATCGCAGTTGCTCTTTGGTCAGTTTCTCAAGATCAGTTGTTACACCTCTGTGTATCGGTTTTATTTTGTTCATTCGTTGTCTCATTACCTATTCCAGCAGAAAGTGGCGAATTAGGCTACACCACTAAAGAACAGGTGGACATGGTCTTGATTTATACCAGGGTAAGCAGCTCCCGTGAAGCTGCTGCCAAACTCCATGAAAGACATCCCGACCGAACTCAGCCTGCTGCCTCCAAACAAATCGCTCCCATTTCGAACACTTTGCCAACTGACGAACAGATGACGAACTGACAGGTTGCTTGCAGGGTTGCAAAAAAACGAAACATTTGAGAAAAAAAACAGAACATTTGTTTTAAAACAAAATTGGATGTTTTAAAACACTTTTTTTGTTTTGAACAGCTGGAAAAAACTTGTTTTAAAACACGATTTTTGTTTTAAAACAAGGTGTTTTAAAACAAATATTTTTTTTCCTTTTTTCTTGTAAAACTTTTGAGTAAAGCCCGATGAATGCAGCAACATACCCTGGGCAGTACGCAGGCATAAACACATCAAATTTTCCCATTGGCCACTGCCAGATTCAATATTATTTTGTGCACACAATGCACGTCTAGCTCCTCAACTTCTCTCGTGGTTCGATATGGCAGGTAGGTACATGTATAAACTCATTTTATGTGCTGGAATTTGCATCAACGGCTAACGTTCGGGATTCGGGGTGCGTAAATATTTCCTGGATTATTCCTTAATTCCTCGTAAACATCCTCTCATTTAGTTTTCCTATTTGTTTTTGAGTCTCAAAAGTTTAAAAGGGAATAGGGAATTATTCACAGAAATTTAGGCAGGTACAATGAAAATTACCGGAAATTTTGAGAATTAGCTTTCAATGAAAATTGCCTGTCAACAAGTGGCAAGCGGAATGCTTCCTGTTCCCAGGAATATTCCAAAGATGCATGAAAAACATTCGACAATAATTCAATCAAAACATTCGACCTACCAGGGTAAAAAGCGATTTGTTCTGTGGAATTTATAACCATCCTGTAGGTACTGCTTCCGTCTTGGTAGCAGTGCAGTCGTTATTTCAAAGAATTTTATGCCAGACCTATCCTCAAGGGTCAAAATGAAAAATATATTCTGCCTTTTCCTTTGCGAAGTCAGCAGTTGAAGGTGGGGATTACTGCAGTTCCAATTTGCATTTCCGTTTTCTGTTAAAAAATCCTGTGACTTGTCTTCTGTCGGTGCAATTGCGCGTCATTGACCAGACGATTTCTATCGCTCTTATGGCGTATCAATCAGCTGATTGCAGCCCAACGTCCGAACTTTTTGCGCAGTGGACAGATTCGCTGCAGCGCACCTGACGAGCGTTCCTGTTCGTCTGTCTGTGCAGGAAACCTGTGCTTTGTTTCTCGCGTTGCGTAGTAGCGATTTCAAATGGCGTGTTGGTTTCATTCAACTCGCAGTTTCAGGCAGTTTGCATGGTGAACTGGCATGATAAACATTTGGTTCAGGCGTGGTTCCGCAGCGGCCTTCGACTGTGTTGTCTGGAATCGCAGTTTTCGTGTTGCGACTGTTTTGCATGTGTCAATGTGGCATGACAATCTTTTGTTTTGAATGCGCAGTTTTGGTCATTCGGCATGGCAACACGTGACTGGGTTTTGTTACCATATATGGTCATGAAATCGGGCCATGGCTATTTTTAGCCTGCGGTCTATTTTTAGACAAACGCCAGTGATTTTTATCACTGGAAAAGTGATATCATTTTGAGCTTTTTGCGATTGCGATTAAAAATGCGCGCTCGATACCAAATTGATAGCGCTTGATGGCTTTTCACTGGTCCGCACTGGTAGATTTTACTGATTGCGAGTGATTGCAAGTTCAATTTTGGCAAAACGTGTTTTGCTGTTCGGAATGGCTTTGAGGCCCATTTCGTTTTCGTCTGCGCTGTGTCGCCCACCGTATAACATTCCCGCTTCTTATTATCTGTTTCAGCACCAATTTGATTTACCTGCATCTCACAGAAATGTGTTTGAGCACACACCGAATTAAAATTATTCAAGCTATGCTCCGTTGATTCTTTTTTTTTCTTGAGTTTTAAGGGAGAGCTGTTGTTCTCTGGGTCTACCCACGCCCTGAGGTGAGAGGTCTCTATGTCCTACTGATGCCTGTGTGATATTCCTAGAGCTGGAGCTTGACTGGTTTTAGCTTCTTTTATTCATAGCTTTTTGAGTGGCCTTTTTCCTTTTGAGTTGTGTGGCATTCATCTCTCCCTTTTTTGTGTGTGGCTTTTTTTTCTAATCTTTACAAATTTGTTCAGAAAATTATTTTTTTTTCATCATCTTCTGCTTCATTTCTGAGTAGGTGCCTACCTACTGCCATTTTTGACCTGCAAAAATACATTCTCTCGCTCGACTAGATATGACATATTTGACATGTGCGTGTGATGTACCTACATGCTTCTTTTGAACATACTAAATAAAAAATATAGGAACTGGAAAAAATTTTTAACGATAAAAATTTTTGAAAATTTTTCTAGTTTTAGAATTTTTCTGGTGTCAAAATTCGCCAATTTCCAAAAGAAAAATTTCTTTTTAAACAATTTGCTAAAAAAAACATCTGTTTTAGTTTAAAAAAACAAACTGTTTACAAACAAACATGTTTTTTTTTATCAAAGCCTTGTTTTAAAACATGTTTGAAACAATGTTTTAAAACAATTTGTTTCAAAACAAACAACCCTGGTTGCTTGGTGGTTTGGTTTTGATCCCCTCGTACGAATAAATCGAAAATCGTAGCTTTCCACACCATTCCTCACGCAAAATCGGTTGGCCTATTTAAGAAATTATTGCACAACCATTTTTGGCACTTTTCTCCGTGTAAAAGTCCTGTTTGTTTCTGTTTCTGTTTTTTATTCGTTCACCCATTTTGAATAACAGCAAACAACAGAAGAATACGAAAATAAATTAGCAAAACAAACTCACAGCCCAGACGTATCATACAGCACCAGCCAATCCCATCGAGAAGAGATCAACGGTAGTCCAGTGAAATTGTATCAATGAAATTGTATCAATAGCACATCTCCGAATTTTAATTATGCACAAGAAATCACACAGTAAGTATAGTCACCTAGAAGAGAATGGCAAGTGATGTATGAAACATCAGAGCCGGGAATAAAGGAAACAAGAGATTAACAAATATGTTTTTCATCCTAAAAAGGACTTAGCCGGGGTAGGGGAGTGGGGATTAGCGGAGCTAGAACTAGCCTACCCCCCTCGGCTACCTATTAATGGGAACAACCTGAGTGGGATACCTATGCACCAAACAAAACGACTAAATTTTTAGACTCACCACAAAGATTTTTTTTTATTATCATTTTTTTTTTTTTAGGTAGCTGGATTAACCCCAGTCTGTTTCAATCAGTCTGATCTGTCCTTGGCAGAAACCCTCAGGGCTTAGGTAAACCAAACTTTTCATGTGAAATGCACAGTTAAAACCTATAGAAACTGTTCAAGAGCACTTCTGTATTCATTTTTTCCAAATAGGTACTGTCTAAGACCCCTCTTGAAAGTCCTAGGTAACAGGTGGCTTCTCAAGTCAGGTAGAAGCATGTTCCAAAGGTATGGCAGGCGATAGTTCAGGGAGAATTTACCCATATTTGTATTGATCCTTGGTAAACAGTACTGGTTTGATGCCTGGGCCCTTGTTTCCATAGGACCAGGCAACGACACAAAGGTGACACCATCAAGGTCCAAACCAGACCTCAAAATCCTATGACAGTACAACAAGGAGCGATAAACAGCATAAATAGGCATAATATTTGCATCAACAAAAAGTTCATTGGTTGGAAATAGCCTAGGACGGCCGCTTACTACCCGGAGAATGGCCTTTTGTTTACGGTATAAACCACTAAGTCTGCTTCAATATGTATTCCCCCAAGCTTCAATGCCATAAGACAGGCGCGAGTGGACAAAGGCAAAATAGAGAAGTCGTAAAATGTGATTAGGAAGAACTGTTTTCGCTCTGATTAACATAAATTGCAGATTGTTTAATACTCTGTTGAGTGCAAGTGTGTGACTTATCCAGTCTAGATTTTGATCAAGTATAACTCCCAAAAATTTCACACTCTCCGAGACACCAATACGGACCCCAGACAGTGAAACATAGTAGGAGTCCCAATCATAAAGAAGATATTTTCTGTGTGACGACCGGAATATAATGAGCTTCAGTTTGCCCAGATTCAAGCACAGTTTGTTGGCGGTAAGCCACGAACTGACTACGACCAAGTCATTTTGGATATGATTTACAGCATCATCAACACAATGTGATGGATAAAATAGGGAACTGTCACCAGCATACAGGATCAACTTGCTACAAATATTGATATTAAAAAAAATCATTGACATACAAAATGAACAATAAAGGGCCTGGCACAGAACCTTGAGGCACACCACTGTCAATTGTCACTGGAGCGGAGACAGAATTGTTGATTTTAACGGACTGTTTCCTATCACTTAAATAATCCTTAAACAGATGAAGGACATGTCCACGGACCCCATAAATTTCAAGCTTCCTCAGAAGAATTTCATGGACCACACAATCAAAGGCCTTCGAAAGATCCAATGATAAGCCACATACCACCTCACCCTTATCAAAAGACTGCAGGATTTGGCTAGTAATAGAGCAAATGGGATCAGTAGTGGATCTTCCACCACGAAACCCATATTGATTGGTATGCAACAGGCCATGGTGATCCAGAAAGCTGTACAATCTGGAGTGGAGGATCTTTTCAATGACCTTGGAAAGAGCAGGTAAAATGGATATTGGCCTATAGTTAGACAAAGTGAACTTGGAACCACTCTTATGAACTGGCGTTACCAGTGAAGATTTCAGCTTTTGTGGGAAGCGTGCAGAAACAAACACAGCATTGACGAGATGAGCAATGGGCCCAGAGAGCTCCTTCGCACTTCTCTTTAAATCCGCACTAGAAATTAAATCAGATCTGCTATTTGAAGAAGGTAAACAACTAATTAATGACATGATGTCTGCTGGAGTGACTGGATCAATAAAAAATGATGGAACAGAGCCCAATCTTCGTGGCATGAACTGCATTGGATCCAGGACCCCACCAGGCACCACGTCAGGTATATTGACAAAGTAATTATTAAACATATCAACTAATTTAAGCGAATCAGAAACAACTTGTCCATCAACAACAATTTTTTTAACATCACCAAGTAAGGGTTTCTTACCAATCACATCATGAACAACATTCCATATTTTTTTAGGATTTCCATTGTGTGATTCTATAAGCGAACAGAAGTAATTTCGCTTTGCCTGGCGTAAAAGAAATGTTAGTAGATTTCTGTATGATCTATATGCTGTTTTCAAAGCTGTATTTTGTGGATCCCTAGCAGCCCTGAAAGCCAAATGGTTTCGGGTACGAATAGACTTGAGTAGACCCTTTGAAACCCAGGGACATTTCGAAGTCTTGTATTTTGAGTATTTTTAACCACAATGGAAGATGAGTGACGAAGTGTCATGTAAGCATCAAGGAGCTTTTCAAAAATTTGATCTGGATCTTGAATTGAGTAATGTTCAGACCAATCATACTCATCCAGCCGCCGATTCAAAAGACCAAAGTCACACGTAACCCGAACAAGAGGTTCTGAACCACAAATATGATTGCTACCAACCGTGTCTTTAGTTTTCGTAAGCAACCCGAGGAACATGAAAACCCCATAATGGTCAGTCATGTCAGTTTGAATCGTTCCTGCATGACCAAATACAAATTCATCAATTAAAGACGAGGAAACACAAATATGATCAATACAAGTAGAGCTAAATGAAGTTACTCTCGTTGGCATATTGATTAGTTGAAGCAAATCATAACTTACTAAAGTAGCATGGCATATTGATGGCAAAGAACTGTGTTTAAAATAATCGATATTAAAATCACCTACAAGAATACAACGGGATCCAGTTGCTGCTACTTGGGAACACATCAGATCCAAATGGTCACAAAAGTTCTGGATCATGGATGATGGAGAACGGTACAATGCACCCAAAATAACAGATTTTTGGGAGAGAGAAAACCCATCAAGTGACAGCTGAAGCCAAATATCTTCGACTAGCAATGGATGCACATAATCATCTCTCAGTGGTACCACAAATAATTCAGCGGACAAGCTCAGGGAAGTAAACACTGCGATCCCACCAGCTTTTGAATTGGAACGTGTGGTACAAAAACTATCATAATTGGGTATCTGAAACTGTCCAATGTCCAGGGTGGACCATAATTGTATTTCAGATAATACAATTATGTCAGGCACCCGAGGAAGATCATCTAATAACAACAGTAGTTCGTCAAAGTGCAAAGAAATGCTTCTTATATTGAAGTGGAGTATAAAGAATCCTGGTGAGTTGCCACTGAGCAAGGAAAAGTCATCGATGGCTAAAGAATGGTTTGTGACATGCACTGATGAGATGGCAGGGATAGTCACCTGATTAACATTGTCAAAATTCATTGCAGCGCACATAACATCGAATCATACAATAAGCACTGCCTACAAAGAAAATTCCAGAAACACGATTTGTGGCAATTACACAACTGATGATAAATAGGCATAATATTTGCATCCTGATACCCTGTCGCCTGGGAAAACGTTTGGGACAAAAATGGGAAAGGTTGGGTTAGATGAGACATATTAGGTCATTGGCCACGTGGCAAAACAGGATATTCGAGTTCTCAACTTCGTGAATTGAAATCATGCAGTCGGGTGCCACACTTAGATTTCCGTCTCATCACAACCTGTTTTATTTAGTTAAAGAATGAACAAGAAGCATGGCCAGTCCAACCAACCATTGAACACAACATTGGAACGAATGTCAGCGCTGACCTGCGTGTGCGGTCGCCTTTGCTTGGCCATTGCAAAAAATTGTCATGCCTATTGAATGAAAAAATATTTTTGACAAGTTCAATTATGAGCAGAGAACACAGCGGCATGGCCAGTCTTTGGTGCCGGATGCGGTATACCCAAATTGGCAAAATTCACATGCCATGAACTTGGAAAAGGAAAGAAAAAATTCATAAGGTGCCAGGTATACTGCAAAAAATCATGTATGTATGTACCTACTGCATCCGGCAAAAAACAAGAGAAAATTCGTTTTGATTTTCGGACGTGGTATCGTTGCTTCGATTGATGCAATTACAATTACGCATAGCATGCTGCTGCATGATTGCAACACTGGCTAGTGTTTACTTGGTCGACCATATATTTGCTAGACTATCAATTGGCAGACTTCATTGTGAATAGGCTGTGCAGTGGATAGACTGAGAAGATCATGTGCAGAGGATAGGCTGCGAAGTTGATAGAGTCTGCATTTGTTTTGCTGTTCTTTTGCTAGACTGGCTAACTGATGCAAGCAACCAAAGTTTTGAGGAGTGTTGAGATAAGGTGTTTCAAATCTCTGCAGTGGCATTGTCAAATGTTTTTGAGTGTTCATTTGATAGATTGTAGGATTGGAAATGTTCAATCTCTGTAGCGTACCAATTTGAGAAGTCGATTTTCTGTGTTTCTTTTGATAGATTGTGAGTTGAATACTGTCTCTGTGATCGACTGTTTAATCGTACCATATTTGCAGCACGCACCATAGTGGCATGCTGCATGTTCTTTTGATATATTGTGCAGTTAAATAGATTGTCTTCATGATAGACTCTGTTTTATCTTACTTAAACTGTGTGTACCTACTGCGTGCCGTGGTGTCAACCTACACCCTGGTGCCAACCTATTGCCTGGTGTTCAACCTTCTGCCTGGTGTTCAACTTAGAATGCATTCCAGTGTTCAAAAATCTTGCGATTTTTTGAAACTTAGCATTTGGCAATGAGATGGAGGTCGTGTCAACTCTGTGCCGTGAAGTACTGTTCGTATTCCTTTCAGTATTGTTCAGCATTAAAATGGCCCGAGAGCCTTTTAGCATTTGGTGCAATTTAATCTTGCAAAAGACTTGTGAAAAATTTCTGAACATCTAGGTGTGTAATAAACTGCGCATTTGATGGACTGTTAAGTGGATAGACCATGCAGTGGATATATTTTGGTTTTGGCAGGTTGATATGTTTGATATGATATGATATGATATGATATGATATGATCGACTATGTCATTGATAGACAGCCCGGTCTAGTCCAAGAACATCTAGCAACTGCAGGTCTATCCACTGGTTTTTCTGTTTCTGTTTTGTATTTCTCATCAATTAATAGCAGAGGAACAACAAACACAATGTTTCAGTCCATTTTCAAAACAATAATCATCAATTATTATTTTTCCATGAATCCTCAGTTGAATTTCATTGTTACCTGGCTCTGGAAAGGGAACACTTCCTGCAGATTATCTACGGAAACGCCCAGCCTCTCTAAACTAATGCATCTACTGTCTGAACTTGGGGAGGAATTCAAATTGTCCATTTGGCAACAAGTGTTAAAAATGAGAATGGTAGTCTTAAATTTGAACCAATCGAAGAAATCACCATCACTCAAAGGACAAGCCTCCTTGGGCTAAATAACGAACCTTCTTGAAATAAAGTGGACCTGCTTACACCCGATATTTCCAACCTAAGAGAATGGGACTTGGATGCACTTAAGTGATTAAATCTCGACCAGAGCCTCCTACCTTCCAACATTTCTTTGCAGGTGATCTTTCCAATAAATTCCTGAGGTGAGGCATGGACAACTTATAAACCCAATCGTTTCGTGGTCGAATTTCAAGAGAAAAATTTTTTGTGCAGTCATTGTTGATGGCTGAGGCTGGTTCCAACCGCATCCTGACATGACTTGTTTTTAAGTTAGATTGTGTCCTGCCTCGCGGGTCATGACGGGTGTGATGCGGTCTTAAATGATGAGCCAGCAGTTTCTTTGGCCTGCAGATCTTCATTGGCTGTGCTCTAACCTCTTTCCGATGTGAAAGTCCTAACGAAAAAACCTATCTCATGCTTCTTGAAACAATCACAAGTTTAAGAAAAGACAAGCAGGTAAATAAGCTGCAAAATTATCCTTTTCTTTAATTTGATTGAGCAAATTTTCATAGATTGTTCTTTGGTATTTTCTTGGATTTAGTTTCAAGGTACCTGGATAAAGTACAAGTGCTGAATGTGTGAACTAGTTATGCTTTCAGATTTGGATAAAATATCCGAGGATAGCGGCGACGATAGGGAAGAGGGCGAAATACTCGACAATGAGTATTCTGGTGTAACTGCAAGTCAGAATGCAGGTGATTACAGGTTTGGGAACAAATCTCCTCACTGGCAGGATAATTATGTTTCCTATCCTCCACTTATTGATCATGTTTCTGCATCGGGAGTGAAAGGTTCGGAAGTTGATCATGCAGGATCCGATAATGTCCGGTCACTGGATTTGCAGCATGACTTGATTGTCAGTGAAGAGTCCTTCAGCGAGCATTCTAACGGGTCGTGCTTGAGTCTCTCCAGCATCAGTTTGTCGGAGATCGACAAAACCGCTGTGATAGCTTCTTCTCAACTTTCCTTAAATTCTTCCATATCTTCTGAGGATTTAGCCGATGTCGAGGATGGAGTTTTTGATGTCTCAAAGAAGAACACATCTCATACAAGGGACCAACGCAGAAGTCCAAAGCATTATCCATTTTCCCTTAGGCATTCTTCACCAACCTCACCCTACCACAAGTTCCGCTCATTTCGAAACAAGGATGTTTATCCTGAAAAGCGTCTCCCTGTGCACACGTATCCCAGGATGTATGAAAGGTCCAGAAGTTTGGACTTACCAGGAGGCCATTCAAGATATCGGAATCTGAACATTGACAGAAGAAGAAGTCTGTCGCCATCATCCAGGCTCTTTTCTGTTGCCAGAATTGGCAGGTCTCCATCTCCATCACAATCTTCACCTCCTTCCTTCAGGAGCCGTATTGGAAATCCACTGTATCGAAAACTGTTCAAGATAAGCCCTGACTGGACTCCAGAGAGAAGTTCTAAGAGGTTGGCAAGCGCTGTTGTTGTGGTGTCAAAAAGTAACTCCTCTGAAACCTTGAAGAAGACCAAGCGTAACGATAGGCCCTCATCCAATGTTTCAATGCCATCAAAGAAGAGCAGAAAGTCATCGGGTTCGGCGACCACGGTGAAATCAAATTCAATGGAGAAAAGGAAGAAAAAGGCCTCCCGGCACAAGAAAAGGAAAACCAAATCAAAGAACTCCAAATGTGCATCTGGTGAGTGCAACCTTTTGGCTGTTTATTTCTCTCCAAATTCTGAGGGAATTGCCACAATTCATCCAAAATTTGCATTTTTATAATAATTGTTTCATGTTTACGGTAAGTCAAGCAGAGGAGGGACAGTAAAGGTATGGTTTTTACACGAAGCACATTTTTGGGTGGTTTCTTTCAAGATGCAGATTCTGACTACAAAGGATGCCACTGGCCAGTGTGAAGATTGCGTTTGCATTTCTTTGAATGAATGGGTCACGAAATAGATTCAAGCCACTTTTGGACAGAAAATGACAGATTTGTGATGGAATTTGATCCAGTGCATGCAAGGTTAACACACAGGGCTGTAGCTGGTGGGGGGATGGGGGGAAGCTCCCCCCCCAAAGTTGGCCAGAAAATACGGGGAGTTGGGAAAATGCAGCCGCGAAGCGGTTGCATTTTCCCAACTCCTCCGTATTCGGTGAGGACAATAGGATTTTCCCAACTCCAAGAAATTTTCAACTCCCAACCCAACTCCCAAAATTCCCAACTCTCAGAAAATGAGAATATTCTGGTATGTTAATCTAGTTGGGAAAATTGAGCCGGGAAGCAACTTGCTTAAGCAACCGCACTCACAATTCACTGCTACACTACTGAGCATATATCAGCACGTGGCGGTAATGCTACTAATTTCCCCATACCGGCCCTCCTGAGTCTCAGATATCTGAGATGTCTCCTGCTGACTGAATTTTCACTTGCAACTGGCTGCTGCGTGAAAACATGCCTGCTGTGAAATAACCAATTGCAAAACCCAGGGCCAAGGAAGACATTTTTTGTGACATCTATCTTCAATGGCCCTGATGCAATCCAAGTGCAGAAGAGGCCCATGTAATTGTTATGGGAAACCAGGGCAAATCGGTAGGTACTTCAAGTGCGTGAGAAATGCAAAATGCCGCAAATGAAAAATGCCAAATGGATGCGAACAATCTGGTGGCAATCGCCGCTGGAACCATAGGACATGTAAAAGAGAAAAAGGGCCTGAAATAGGTCCCTGCAAACGTCCATAAACATGCAGATAAGGAAGAAAAACATGATTTAACAGTGGAGCAGTATATTGCAGATACACACAAGGGTGAGAAGATTTTTTGCGCTTCCCTCCAGGGGACGGGTCCAGGGGAGGGGGTGAAGAAAACATGCCTAAGATGAGAGCTTGAGTACAATGTGGATTAGACTGATCCCTGTATTGCACTGAGTAGGTAACTGATTTGTCATTGTTTCATAATTTGGTAGGAAAAAATTTCCCCCAGGTTGGTTTTGAGAAATTGCACAGGGCGACTGGATCCTATCATAAACAGGTTTCATCGGGTCGGGTGCATTTTGAGAAGGAAAAGAAGCATTGCCTTGATTAGGGAGAGTGATTATTTTTTAAGGATTTGATTTTCTTTAGGTGGACTTTGGGAAAATCAAAATTAAACATTGGACTGATCAGCAAAATTTCCTCGCGGTAGGTTTACAGATTGAAAAACATTGTGAAGACCGAATGATGGATCTGCATTTTTCATTGTGAAATTTTCAATTTCATTTGACCAGCTAGCATAAAAACGAATTTGGGCCTTCCTGATGGGTTGCTGATAAGGAAACTGATTTCATTTGGTGTGGAAATATTTCCTTCTAAAAACGTTAAAAATGTTTGTGTAGGTACAACACAGGGTGAGTCACCTCGAATTTTGTTTTTTCTCGATCGCAATTTCCGCGAAAAACGGAGAAGGGCCAATCTCCAAAACCACCCCTTGCACCCGTTCAGACACCCCCCAAATGTGGTTTCACCGAATCACAAGGAGACTGAGGTCTCAGGCCCCATCATCAGAGACACGAAGAATGCATGCCTGCTGAAAAAACGCCCCTCTAACCTTTCTACCCCTTCCCGCAGAAAACCACCCCTAAAACGGAAGCCAAGGGATGGATTTGAATCGGATTACCTACTTCTGGTGCCTTCAGAACAAGGAAATGAACAACTTTGTAATTTAAACCATGGACCACCGAAGTTCAGGAGATAATGCGCAGCATAGAAAACAACCCTAACTACCCTTCCTCAAAAAAGGGTGTAAGGGTGTCAATTTGGAAGAACCCAATGGAACCAAACCAAGAGCAAGAGAACCAGGCACCAAAACCTCCGTTTCACCACAATTATTATTGTAGGTGCAGCCGTTTTCGCGAAAACTGCGATCGAAAAAACCAACATTCACCCTGTGACTCGCCCTGGATATATAAATAGATAACTTTTTACAAAATTTTACCTGTCACAGAAGTGATCAGTTGTCCGATAAATTATTGTTTTTACCCAGATCAACTCGTGATTGCTGATAATTCGACGTTTCCTGCCAAGGTGAAATCTAGCATCATAGCTTCGTGTCCCAGAATTGTGTACAAGACGGTGGGTAGCTCTGACATCTCCGATGATAATGAGGTTGAGATCATTCAGGAAATTAGTGCTAAGGATCGGATTCCTCCAGTCGTTGACTTGGCAGCAGAGGAAGAAGAGGACGAACAGCTTCTGGAGTTGCGCCTGATTGCACTGCGTTCGACAATGAAGAGGGTGGATGAAGACTTGATGCTCGAAGGTCAAATGTCGTCTGATCAAGCTGCCATTAACGGTCGCACTTCGGGACTCGATGGCAGCAAAATTGGAGCGACAGATATTCTGGAACTTGAGGCCTCGCCGATACGAATTGACGAAGATAATGCCGGAGATTCTGATTTGGGATTTGGTGCCAAAGTGTTTCCCATGCCTGTCCGTGTGAGGTTTGCTTCTTCTGACAAGTCAGCATCCCATGTAGACAACACACCTCACTTTAGTAGGGATGGTAAGCATTCTGGTGCTCGCCCTCATGAAGAAAACCATCACGATGCTCATCCTCATGAAGACAACCGCAGCAGCCTTAATCGATATGACTTCGGCTCCGATAAACTGAACTGTACAGCTGTACAAGATTTAGACACTCAAGTACCTGCATGCCCTCTCAACGTTCCTAATTCAGGAGGAAATCCAAGATATCCCACATATCCTTCACCTTCGGAACCTTTCCTTGGCAAATCGATGCATTCATTCCAGGAGTATATGCAGACGAAAGTCCATGGTGCAAACACCATTCCGAATGTTATTGAATCGGATGAAAACAGCATAAAGGATATGGATGTTGTCGATACCGATGACGAGACTGTTTCTATTATTGAAAATGAAGGCATTTCTTCATATATCTCAGCTGTGGAAAAGTTACGACAAGAGTTGGAGAATTGGAGCCAGGAAGAAGGTGGTTGTTCAGAGTACAAATCCGTGGAAAAGTTACGACAGGAAATTGAAAATTGGGGCAAGGATGGGGGTTGTAGTCCGGATTTCGGAACTGTGGAAAAATTAAGGCGGGAAGTGGAAAAATGGAACAGGGAAGATGTTGAGCGAGCGGATGATCTTGACAACTGCATTGAAGTTGAGTGTTTGGAAAACCGATGTGATGAACGCCAAATGAGCCCAACGGAAGTTCAATCATCAACTGTTGATTCACGAGAAAGTTCAAAAAGGTTGTCTCCAGAAGAAAATCATGAGATGGAAAGATTTTACGGAAGAAAACCGTTCCATGAAATCCGCAACAATCTTGCGACCAGTGATGGAGTGCACCATAATGGGGCATTGAGGGGCATCGATGTCCATAAAAGTGTGGTGGAAAATGCAAATCAAGGCCATGAAGCACGTTTGACAGAAAAGAAAGGTAAGCATGATGAAGTGTCCACTTTGGCTCAAGATCGTAATCCAGTGTCTATTCCTGGCATGGAATCCAACAGTTCCCATATTAACCTTGCCGCAGTTGATGAGAAAGTGGCATACAGCGATACGGATGCAGTAGTTAGGATTGCCTCACAGGCGCCAGCCAAAAGTCATCATGACAGGAAGCTGGCGACAGACAGTGTGGGGAATAACTTGGAACGCGAAAGCCTTGCCGGATCCCAGTCGAGTCATATCGAAGATGGAATTGAGTTCGGCAACCTGAGTTTCGACTCCATGATCGTCATCGATGAAGTTGGAAGTGACGACAGTCAGTCCATGCCAACTCGTGATACAAGTCCTTGCCCTTTGGATGAGGATGAGGAAATACTCAGAGCTCAACTCCTGATCGATATGGCAAAGAAGCATCATGACAGTCACAAAGTGCCTTTGAAGAGGGAAGAAACTGTGGAAGAAACCCCCAAAAATGCTGCCTCTTCTCCTCGGAAGAAAACGATAGTGGATAAAACATCTCCAAAGATCAAATCGAAGGGTAGGTTTCACCTCATAAAGCATTCAAAAAGTAATGCTGATTCAAGTGTGAAATCAACAGATTCAGGTAAGAACAGCCTGGAGACTGGTGCAGGGCTTACAGGCAGAGTAGTTCTCAAGGAAAGCGAGCCCCCGCGTCGATTCATCATAAATCTTGGTCAGGACTCGGACGAGAGTGATGAAGAATATGCTCCACCTCCAAAACGCCTTGCTCCAAATCCACCCAAAGCAGCCACAATGGATCATGCTATCGACTCATTTTTGGAGAGTGCAAGATTGTCCTCAAGCGCAAAGCCAGCATCCACATTCGCTACGGCGAAGGATGGGAAGTTGCAAAATGGACCGATATCCTCACTAGCCAGTTCAGCATTGCTCAGCAGGAAATCTGTTACTCATGTTTCCAATTGCAAGACCAAGGCAGATAAGGGAACAATATCAGATGTCAAGGATGTCCACAAAATGCTGCCACAGGTATGATGGAAAATAAGTTTCATGTCAGTGTAGCCCATAGCATTTTTTTAATTTAATTTATTTTTTTTTTTAAAAACTAGAAACAACTAGGTATCCCATTGCACACACAAGTTGTTTCACATTTGCTGTTCGCACAATCAGTATGAAAAAAATCCACCAGTCATGAAAAACTTAGTTTACTTCATGAAAAGGTCGAGAAATGGCCTTCGGAGTGCAATCATTCTGATTTTATAAAAAAAAAAAAGCAACCATTTTTCGATGGAGCTCTGACAAAAGAGTTTATGTTGCACACCCATGCAACCAGCTGCAAGTTTTAAGCAAATGGGCATATTGATTGAGATCAAACAATCTCATTTGAAGTCTATTTGAGCCATCATCATCTTCGCCTGCCCTGGCTTAAGGGGGGGGGGGTAAACCATATGCGTCGAACTTTTTTGTTTCTCGACGGATTTTTTTGAAATTTTGCAGGTGAAAAGAGCATAAAAAATGATGAAGATTGATATATTAACATGTTAATTTATGCGCCTTACACCGGAGTTACAGATAAACATAGGCGCGAAAAAGGCCATCTGTAAAAATGCATCTCCTCCTGAACCGTCTGGCAGAATGAAGCCATATTTCACCCTGTGGACTAAAAATACCTTGTCTACAAAATAATAGAGCCACTTTTGCCAATTTGCACCTGGATTTTAATTTATACCTAGCAGAATAAGCGTGACCGTACCGCTGAGCACCTAATATTTAGCTGATTTTCTGCAGTCGCAAGCTAATAAAACCAAAAGTAGAGCTTAAAACTAAAAAAGGGCTCTATTTTCGGTTTCCTCGTGAAAAATTGGTCCAGTACATCAAATTTGAACATTTTGCATGAAAAATTGTGGGAGGAGATGCATTTTGAATGCTTTTGCTTTTTGAAAAAAGAGAAATGCGAGAAAACTTGGAATGTTTGTGTCTAGAATGCAAAAAAACCAATACAACGAGTTTCGGATAATCGGTTCTATCATGAAAACTATTTTAGTTACAGAAAATCTGAAGAGAGTTTTGGAAATGGCAAAGTCTGGGCTATAACATGAACATAAAAAGAAAAAAAACCATCTTTTTCCACGTTTTTGCAAAAAATCATGGTTTACCCCCCCCCCCCTTAAAATGGGGTCAACTTGAACACCAAAGTAGATTTTAATAGGTTAAAAACCTCTAAAAAGCTTCTCATTCACAGGTGTTACTCTTATGAGTTTTACCATGGTAGTAATATTGTGCGTTACCATGGTGACACTCGTGCCCCCTGAGAACGAGAAGCTTTTTAGTGGTTTAATGAATGGCTACTGCGTGGAAATGGAGAGTCGTTGGACTTTTTTCCACTGAACATTTTTGTTTCGTGTGCCTTTGGGAATCTGCCCTTGAAAAATGGCTTTTATGCGACGACCCCAAATCTCTATTCTCAGTTTCTCCAAAACGACCCCAAATTGGGCTTCTTTAATTTTTTCGGGGGGCACTGCATGGAATTGGAGGCGCAGACAGTTTTTCGTCACTGAACATTTTTTGTTTTCCTTTTTCCATAGAACCTGTCCTTAAAATTTGACAGTTCTACGGTGAAATCTTACCTTCCCCATGAATACCACAAAAGGGTCCGTTTTGGGGGCATAACTCAGCAATGGGGGAACGGATCACTTTTGTTCCACTGATAAAGTATGATTTGTACGGTCCTGGGGAATCAGTTTCGATATTTCGGTCGGTTGATTTACGGGACACCCTATAAGTCTTCTAAACCTAGATTCCTTAAATTGTGCTTAAATTTGGCTGTGTATACTGTGTCACCTTTATTTCTTGAACTTCCTTCTCTCATGAATGTCACTGCACATGATCTGGTCACCATGTCATGTTTTTGTGCAATTCTATTTAAATTATTGTTTGTGATTGCTCACACAATCCATGAATGCGCATCTAAGACATAATAAAGATATACATCCGTATCAGAGATGTCTAAAAATCGTTTGTTGAAATGTGCAAATTTTGTAAGTTGAGAAAAGCAGATGCAGTTAAAGCCCGGTTCTAGCACTTTACTCATTTTTCCATCAGAATTTGTGTTGCAGCCAGATAGGCCTATTTGACATTTCAGCTGTCTGCCCTGACGCATTTCCTGTTTTGGCAGCAAAACCATGCAAGTTCTTCCAACTTACGAGTCTGTAAAAGTCTGCATCACAACCACAAAATTATTATGACCTTTAAATTTAAAATGCATCATTTTTCCTTTCTGTTTGTCTCTTTTGTTGCATTAGTCCTAGTTTTATCATTTCATTGTGGAGAAACAAAAGTTTCATTCATGTGCCTAATGGGCTAAAATGGAAAAAATTAATTCTGAGGAATTGAGTCTTTTATTTTGTAGAATTTCTTGGCATTCTCCATTCAATCATGCGTTAGACTCTTCAATTTATCTTGCATTTCTGCTCAGCAATATTGTACTTTCACCCTGCTTGCATATCTACCCACAGGCAATCCAGCATTTGTCAAAGGACAAAGTTGAGGAATACAAGAAGCTGAAAGCCGAAATAGCCAGACGTGAGGAGACCAAGCGAAGAAAAATATCATTGTCGCCCAAGAAGAGCAGCATTCGGATTGAAATAAAGAATGATGCCAGGTTGAAGCAGGTCCAAAAGTCAGCGTTGAATGCGCCTTCTCAAAGTCACCCATCTTTCAACGCCATCTGTGATGTCTCGTCATTACCTCTGCAGCCCATTAAGGTGTCTATAACTGAAGAGAGCCAACGTACTTTTCCACCAGTCCTGCCGGATAAGGACCCCGTAATCTCAAGGAGCATTCGGCTGCTCGATAGGCCAACGCAATCGGAGGATTTTCCCGAGCCCTTAAAATCCAGCGCTGTTGCTGCACCGGATAGCAACGTTGAGACTACCCGAACTGTGAAGTTTAAACCACAGAAGATCACTGATGATGAGAAAAGTCCTAGCTCACTGTCCCCAAGTCAACATGATTATGATTACATTGCAGCTCCAGCCGTGTTGACTTCCAAGAAGTGTTCCGTCGTAGAGAAGCCGGAAAAATCTTCGGATAATACAGATGGCATTTTTATTTTGAAAAATAGAAACAACATTGCCAAGGAGCCTTCAAATGGTGGCTCTAAACCTCGTTCCACTGCCAGTACCTTGCATTCCTTGAAATCGGGGAATGAGGAGGATAGAACTGCTGATCTGGCATCAGACTTCGGGAAAGTAGTGAAGGACAACTTCAAGACAAGTTCCCGTTCGGCAAAGCAAATTGGAGCGTCGAAGTTATCAGCTTCAACGAAAACCGATTTGCCTCTCAGCTTGGTTCAGGAAAGATCAAATTCGTCGAAGTCAGTTTCTGCAGTTTCACCTCCCCACCCATGTCCTGGCATTCGGGATGGTGATTTGGATATTCGACCTGAAAAAGTGCAAATCCAAGTCACAGGAAGTGGTGGTGTTTCCTTGCATGTTCAGTCACCTGCTCACGAGCTCAAGCTGCCGCTCGGTGAATCCAACCATCCAGTTGATGCCGACACGAAGCCTGCATTTCTAATGGAGTTGGAGAGTCATCTTTTAGCGAAAAGGTTAGGTACTTTTCCTATTTTCTTCACTTTGATTCTCCCAAAAAGTAGTCGCAAGCTTAAAATGGTCATTACTAGAGCATGTTGAAAATGGTGATAATTTTTGGAAAATTTCGCTCAAAAGTCTAAAAATTTCGTTATTTGGCGGTGGAAATAAAAAGGCTGGAACCTGTCAAAAATGCATTTTCAGTCATTTTACAATGTGATTGCTTTGAATTTTGCAGGAACAACACATTGGAAAAATGATGTAAATAAATCCAAGAAGAGACTGAGAAAAGAGCAAAAGAAAGCTTTATTTTTCAAATGTTTTGTGCACTATGCTTGTCACTTCATTAAAAAAGGAAAAACACGACGTTTTCGCATGAAAATCGTGAAAAAGGGAGATATTTCGTGGAAATCAATGAATTTCGTGGAAATTTTCACATTTCGTGGAAAATCGCCCATTCACAATTGCCAGAATTGCCTTTCAGTTGACTGAAATGATAAAGAAATCACAAAAGATGGTTGAAATGGCTGATTTCGTTTTGGCGGTGACAATTTCTTTTCACCATTCTCAGAGTGCTCTAGACTCATTACTCCATTGTAGCTCTCAGCTCTATTAATTCACTTGGTAACCTTTAACTTCCTTCCCATAAACTTTTCCGTCAAGCTGAAATCTTCCTATGTTTGAATGAAGAATTTTCTTTCTCTGAAGTAATAGGTGTACAGATTTGTGGCCTGAACTTCAAACAAATGTGCCAATGTTGGCGATGAGCAAAGACATCAGTAGGTAATCTGTTATAGTAAAACACAGGCCCATTGTCCTCAGTCTTTGAGAATAAAATGCCATCAAAAACTTACGAATAGGGCTGCATGAGATCGGATAACATGGAGATGGTTTCATAATCCTGTGCATTTCTGACTTTAGTAAGCAATATGTTAGTTGCCAAAGAAGACTTCTCAGCACTGATAGGCCACTAAATCTCAGAAAAAGATTGTTTGTTCCTAATTTTTTTACCCAACACTTTCGCAAAATTTCAACTTCGTGCTTTTCTTGTTGATTTCAACTTTGTGCCAGGCTACTAAATGTAGAAAGAAGATGACTTGTTCCTCCTTTTTTACTCCACACTTTCAAGAAGGTTTCAATTGAAATGAAACCTGGCCAGATGTAATTCGACGGTTCAGCGGTCGATCCAGCAAGGGCAGAGGGGTGACCGCTCCCTCCTTGTGGGGCAAAATATTTTTGGGGGCAAACTACAATTCTGCACCCAAAATGAACCCGAAGGTAACAAAATTACTCCCATCTATTCAAGTGAATTACTGTGTCCTTCCTTTGGTCTTTTTAATTTGATGCGATGATTTGCATCAGGAATGTCCCTGCATGAATAAGTCAGTAATTTTGTGAAATTCTAAAAAAAATAACTACCTACCTACCTAATACCTACCTATTTTTATCATAGTGGCAGTCCTTTGATTGTGCACTCTTAAAAACAGTTAAAAACACTCTTAAAAAACAGTAAATGATTCTGTCATCTTCATTTATGCACTTCTGCAGTTGTAAATTGGGCCCAGTGAGCCAGATTATTGAATTTTGTGTTCCTCTGAAAAAAGCCATTTTCTCATTTGAGCAAATTGTTCATTTTGGCCACTTTGGGTGTATTCATTTCAAATAGTGACAATTTTGAAAAATTTGCATTGGATTTATCTGAAACTCATGCCAGCATCATAGAATAAATCAAATTTTGATATCATGAGAGGAAAACGCAGCGAAATAAAAATTACTAGGGCAAAGCTTGAAACATAAGAACGCCCCTCGTACACTGCATTTTTCCTTATTTTCTTAGCCTGAAGAATTAATTCTTGAATACAACATGCAGAAATTATTGATGAAAATTTTGTTATCTTTCTTCCAGAGTTTCAGCTCTGCAAGATATCTCTTGCGGCTTCAGCCTGCTTTCAGATGTGAAAATGAACAAAGAGGAGGTACTGTCTGCTGAGGGAGAGGCAGCTTCGTTGAGGGCTCGCTTGTCCGAGCTGGAGGCACGGATAGCAAACCAGAAGATGTTCATTTCTGAACAAACCAAGAAAATCTGCGACGCGTGCAAAGCAGTTCAGAGCATCAAAGAGGATTGGTCAGGATTGGAGAGGGAATGTATCAAACTCGGCAGCGACCTCCTTGGTGATGGATACGTGTTTCCAGGACGAGATGTCGGTTTATTGGAAAACATGGCCAATGCATTTTTGAGAAGTTCCTCCGAGGTGATCGGGGACTTGGCTCTATCTGATTTGAAGACATACGACTACCAATGTGATATTCCAAGCTTGATGGCAAACACCCTTGGGCTGGGCCCAAGTTCATCTGAATCTAGAGTGGATTCCCATACTCGTGATGGAACCCCAGATGTCTCAAGTTCAGAAAGCTTGCCAAGGATCAACACTTCGACGAAATCACTAGATACCTTTCTCCATAAGCGTAGACAGCTCATCAATGTTGCCACAGCGGAAAGTACCCCTAAAGGTGATCAACCCTCACAATGTCATACTGATGCTGTCGTAATTTCTTTAGACAGTGCCGACAAAGTGCCAAATGATGCATTTTCATTCTCCAAGAGTGAAGACATGATCACCCCGGTGTGCGGAGGGAGAACGAATCCTGCCGGCTGTCATGTGGACAATCCTAGTGATAAGAAGCAGCTGTCAGGGACCAGCAGTACTCCGCAGTCTCAACACGAAGAGGTGCCTTCCAGTGGTAACACTGATGATCATCTGCAGAGTAAATCATGGCTTCTGGGTTCTTATCAGTCGCCGTTGGTTCACTTGAAAAACTGGTGAGGTTATGCACTGAATTCTTAAACTTTATTTTTACCGAATTGAACAGCATTTTGTAGCCAACCACGGCATTTTAGGGAACCAAAACGTTTGTGTTCAAAAGGCTATTTTAGGTAGGCACCCAGCTATTATGAGCTAACTGCCGCATTATTTTATTTCTCTAACATGGGCATTTTGTTAGTTTGCATGCATTTTGACCAGGATGCAAGTCTTTTGTTCAAGAAGGAGTTGCTACTTGTGGAGGTTTCTACATTCAACTGGGGGTTAATGAGGGGGTTTCTTCTTTCCAGAAGGCAAAACAATGTTTTTTTTTTTTCTTTGTAATTTGGGCATGAAAATTATTCTCAAAATGACAGCAGATAAAAACGCAACTGTAAAATAGGCTATGCTTACTAGGTTGTGGATTAAATTTTATACACTGCATTTCAAAGTTCTGTTTTGCGATCTGAATACATTTTGCAGTTGGATCACCCACGTGGCTTTCTAGATGATATGATTTCTGCATGTTTATTTTCCTTTTCATCAGAAGGTAGGTACCTACCTAGTGGTGGGGTGTGGAGAGTTTTGATTTTTTGTGACCAGTGAAATGATCAGGATGAGTCCCTACTCCTATGAGTCCTATCAATCGACAGTTCCGCGTCCCTCTGCGCATTATCCCCGTCAACATGCGCGTATCCATAATCCAGATTCTGTGCTAAGATTGTTCTGGTTAGTTCTGAGAGTCGGCACTCCTTCTTAGACTGGGAAGTGGTAGCCCTTGCAATTGAGACCCCACATGGTAATTTTTCTCTTTTCGTTCGTATCTGAAAAAGTAACTGGGCTTGGTGCGCATGTGTGTCCTCTTGTTTTGGAATCCTTGTCATGTTCTTGTCCTTTGGAAATCCACAGGCCTTTTTCAAAACTTTCTCACTCTTCAAAATTTTGGGAGCCAGCCGATATACCTATCTTTAGAATTTAAGCAGTGCTACCTAACTCATGTCCGCTCTATTCCGTTAGCCGTGCTGTTCTTCCTCTCTTTATTCCGATGTCTTCGTTCGTTTAGCCGTCAAGAAATAGACCCTGCCACATGCCTTTGCATTTTTGAACTAACCGGGAAATGCAATGATGCCGAGTGCAGGTTCCAGCACCTTGGCCGCAGAACCAGTCACTGAGTCAACCATGACGTTACGTTGTCTTGGTGAGGCTGTAAGTTACCTAATGCTTTTCTTGTTGACACATTGGCCCAGGTAAGATCTTCCAGTGGTGCTTAAAATTGGCATGGCCAGGCCTGCAGCAAGTTATTCATTCTTCGACACCCTGTTTTTTTTTTGGTGCATCAGATTTGCATAAAACTGTCTGATTTTATTTTTGGGTTCAGTAAATTAGTCAATGTGACGATTGTTTTTCTCTTTGTCTCTCATTGTGCCATCCGTGATAGGGTGATGGTTTGTGTTATCTGTTGTGTTTCTATGTTGTGGCATGAATGTGTGGGTGGGTTCGAAATGTTTCTTTTCTGCTTTCTGTGTGTGGCAATCCCAGCATCATCACTTGTGGATGGGAGGGTATACCTGTGCTAATCTCTTTTTGGTGCCTCCATTTTCCAGTCAAGCACTGAAAGAATAAAACAACATTTTGGTTACATTTTTGGTTTCCAGGCCTGCTTTTTTTGCATTGGCCTCTATTGTCCTTTTTTGTCCCATTTTTCACATCAGTGGCCAGGGAAATGCTAAAAAATATGCAAAAAGTCAGGGAAAATCACAAAAGTTCAGAATGATTAGAAACCCCGTGAACCTTACAATGGTTCAAGAAACAAAATTTTGAAGCCAAAATGGACACTCGCTTTTCAAAATTTCTTCAGCTTCTGGGGGGCTCCACCCCAGACCCCCTGCCCGAGATTTTGTACCTTATAACACAGCTGAGGCTCTGTGTATGATCCTGCACTGCTTTCGGCATGCTTTTTGGCGACACTTTATTTGGAATTGAAAGTAACACTTTGTTTTTGCCAGGGAAATGATTGGCAAAGGCCAAGGATAGAAAATCCACTAAGTTTAGGAACCCTGAAATATACTTAAATATCAATTTCTTTTCTTTGTAGTCGGTTGGCAAATGGCTGTATACGAGACTAGCTGACATGGAAAAAATAGTTTTTCCTTTTTCATCATCCTAATCGCATAAAATCTGATCTTGGTACATGTTTGGTCAATCACCAATTTCAAGTCAGAATGCCGTGGACAAATTAAAGGGAGCTTAGTGTAAAAAACTTTAATTTCAACTCCTGCGATTTTCCATTTAAAACCCATTGTTGTTCAACAATATTTTTCATTTCTCTGTTTTCACTTAGCTCCCTTTCATTTGCCCAAGGCGAGAAAGCTTTTTTTGCACGATTATCCCACATTTTTGGTTAAAAATCCCAAAATTGAGACTGGATAGATTCGGGATGGGTTCCCAGAGAGTAGTCAGAAAACGCTCCAGCTTGAAAAACAAAAATAAAAAGTACAGTTGCATCCACATATCTGAAATGGTGACGTTTCTGAAGACTATTTTGCTCGACTAGAAGACTATTTTGCGTGTTGCCATTTCGACTTAGACTAGTTCTTGTTGCCTGGCTTTCGCTTCCTGTTAATGGCAAGATCGAAACTTACATGGTGCCTGTTTATTTGTGCAAATTTGGTGGGTGTTGGTCTAGACACTGCATCTCTTGGTCTGTGGGCTTTTTGCCTTTGTCCAATAGTTGCTTATTTTTGTTGTGTTTTGTGCGGTGAAATCGGGAAATGTTAAAGTTAGACCATTTGCATGCAGCAGCATTTGTGTGTTGGTGATCTCTTTTTCCCGGATATTTTTCGTCCTCATGCAAACTTGCGCCTGGTCTTTTGTGGTTTCCCAATCCTCACACTTGCTGCTTTACCGAAAAAGGCTTTTGCCAAGGAACTTGTTTTTATTTTTTTTCTGGATGAGAACAGCGTATTTTGTTGATAAAAATTACTGTTGCATTCTTGGCTTCTGGCTTTTCTGCGGGTAGTATTGCTGTGTTGCAGAGCTTCGGCAGTGTGGTGATGGGATCAGTGTGCTTCAGAAGTACCGTTGCTCTACCTCTTAATCTGCAGAAACAATAATTCTAGAAATAATTGTGGGCAATTTGCTTTGTCTCGACTCACCATTGGCACAATTTCTACCAATCCACGATCGCTTTTGTTGTTGTTCTGGGTGTTGGCGTGTGGTTTTTGTCAGGTATTCCCATTTTCACTGTAACTGCTTGGTGTAGGCCTACCGGAAAATTTCCTATTCAACCCACTCAGGCAACGAAATGTCCCAGCTCCCAGGCATATTTTCTTGCAATTGTCGACAAAGACCTTGGAAGAAAGGTGTGGGCCCTTGGGCTGATGTGCAGGCACATTTAGGCCTAATTTACCATGGTCACTGTACACAAGAATTTGGGTTCATTGGTAACGATCGTTTTTCCAAAAGGAACCATGCCGGCCGAATGCACGGAATGTTCTCAGAATCCAACAACACATCGCTGCGGTCAGTTGATCCTTTTTTCATGATTTTTTTTTTCAAAAATGAAAGGTGACCGTTTCTACATCCTGTGTTTCATCAGTTGTGCACTGCCCAGCTTTCATAAACACTTTCCTTTTTGACTGTGAGGCGTGAGGTTGAAGAGGTGCACATGTTTTGTGATGAACAATATCAATGCTCAAAAGTCCTCAATTTCCTGGCAATTTTTTCAACCTCAAACCCCACCTTTTGAAAATGGAAACTTGATCATGAACTGCACCATCGCCTTTCTCTGCCCAGCACATAAAACCGGTATGCACTTCTCAGTTCATCATCAGAGTCAAAATGGTCAGAAATAAATGCTTCAAAGATCACAGAAAATGGGAGGTTTTTTCCTTTCTTTCTATGCCCAGAATAAAATAAATGATACTGATAACCGATTAAAGTTTACTGCAACGAAACAACTGACAGTGCAGCACCATCTGAAATTACCCACATGGGCTGCTCACATCCATGGCAGGACGAATGGCGCAAGATAGTGTGTCCGCTGTGAGAAAATTGCATTGTTGCGTCATCATTCGCTGTTGCCTGCCGCTAGAGCGGCGCTCACGTCAACAGTTCATCCAAAACGTTTAAGGGGGGGGGTAAACCATACGCGTCGAACTTTTTTGTTTCTCGACAGATTTTTTTGAAATTTTGCAGGTGAAAAGAGCATAAAAATGATGAAGATTGATATATTTACATGTTAATTTGTGTGCCTTGCACCGGAGTTACAGATGCACATAGGCGCGAAAAAGGCCATCGGTAAAAATGCATCTCCTCCTAAACCGTCTGGCAGAATGATGCCATATTTCACCCTGTGGACTAAAAATACCTTGTCTACAGCATAATAGAGCCACTTTTGCTAATTTGTATCTGGATTTTAATTTATAGCAGGATAAGCGTGACCGTACCGCTTAGCGCCAAATATTTAGCTGATTTTCTGCGGTCGCAAGCTAATAAAACCGAAAGTAGAGGTTAAAACTAAAAAAGGGCTCTATTTTCGGTTTCCTCGTGAAAAATTGGTCCAGTACACCAAATTTGAACATTTTGCATGAAAAATTGTAGGAGGAGATGCATTTTGAATGCTTTCGCTTTTTGAAAAAAGAGAAATGCGAGAAAACCGCGAATGTTTGCGTCGAGAATGCAAGAAAACCAATGCGACGAGTTTCGGATAATCGGTTCTATCTTGAAAACTATTTAAGTTACAGAAAATCTGAAGAGAGTTTTGGAAATGGCAAAGTCTGGGCTATAACATGAACATAAAAAGAAAAAAAAAACATCTTTTTTCCACGTTTTTGCAAAAAACCATGGTTTACCCCCCCCCTTAAAGGAAGACATGCAAGTGAATGGCGGACCGCGGTGCGATGCCCACAGAAAGTTAAATATTTCCTGAACAAACCCACGGATTTTGAAATGGTTGCGTATGGTGCAAAGCTGAAAAATGAGCGCTTCCACACATGTATAATGATCCCAACCTTTCATCTGGTAAAACTCTTAAATCATTCGAGTAACAAAAGTGTTCAAGTTTCGATGATATAAAATTCCGGGTTCCTGCCAGGTATTTTCAAAGATTGTCCAATTTTTTCCGTTGCAACATGGTTTCAACCTACGAAAGAGTTGTAGAGGAAACCTTCCAGTTTCCAAAAATACCAAAATCATTGAATTTGAACACCATTTGGCAATTTTATGGCCTGAGAAAACGCGCCATGGATTTTTTGCGTGCGGGGAAGAGGCCGCGACGTCTCAGGCCAGAAAATTGCCGAATGGTGTTCAAATTTTTCAGTCTCGTCTTGATAACGGACGCTCGATGCGCCCGAAACGACGACTCAACTCACACCATGGAGATAAAATCGTCGAAATTCCCGGTAAGGGTGATATTTTAGAGCAGAATTTGGTTTGGAAAAAATTTTTTCTTTGAAACAGCACTGCCAACCAATTGACAGTGATTGATTGTCATCTTTCCCCTTTTTTTTGTTGGCCATTGTTATTAGCTTGCCCAATTTTTTTATGCATGCCGATCACAGCAGGATCCCCCATCTGCCTTGTCGTTGTGGATTCTTTCACCGTAGAATTTTTTGTTTTTTTTTCATGATTGTCGCTTCTCCTCCCTATAAATTACTCTGAAAGACATTCTGGTGTCGGATTCTACCATCTACTCACATATTATTCCAAAAAATCTGCAGTTACTTGGCAGGCTTTGGCTTTTTTCAAACCTTTTGTGCGTGTTCTTGGACATCACTTGTGCATTCTTTTTGTTTATTTTTTTTTTGTTTATTTTTGTTTGTTTATTTTGTTTATTTTCTGGGCAACACGTGGTTCTTCTCTGTGTTTGTCCTCGATGGAGCTCTTTTGAAAACCACTTTTGTCTTTTTGTTCCCGCTTCTTCACTTTTGAATCAAATTTTCTTTCTTTGTCAGCACCGAAGGGGTCCAATTTCGCCCTATTTAGCAGTAGCATTCCACCATTTACGGATTTCACCCATTGGATCTTCACATCTTCCCGATATAAACTTGGCCCAGGCATGTGACGTGCTGTGATCCTGGTCATGTGATATCACGGCTGGAAAAAGCGTGTGCACGTGTATTGCCGAACAAGTTAAAACGATTTCGATAAGAAGCTCCCTTGTTTTGTGCAACTGTTCGTACACATCTACTGTGAATGTACGTTGTGGCTTGATTCTTGCGATGTTATTGTAATTGAGGCGCTTTGGAAATTTGCCAAAAGATAACATCCCTGGAGGTGCTTGACGCATTTCGGCAACTGTTATAGTTATGCCTGGCTGCGATTGCCTCATGAGTACAACTGATCGTATCCTAGTCGATTGTTTTCGTGAAATGCAAGTGTCATGACACGGAAAATTGCCCGCAATGCAACGTTAAACGACTCTTGGCAATTTGATGATATTGCTGCAGAGAAGTAATCTATTTGCAACTGTGATTGAAATTGCGATGATTTGACTACCTCTGTGAAATTGATCAAAACGTCTACTGATAGTGAACATGGCGATAGAATGATTCTGCCAGTCCATCTGTACTTAAGAGAAGTTCTTCCTTCGTTATTTTGCCTGGAGATAATATTTCACAACCTGTTGGGCTCGGAAGGTGATTACGAATGGCTGAATCAATCTGACTTACTCGAGTAACTGCCATCCTGGAGTCATCTGAAATTTCGTTTATTTCTCAAGAGCATCTTCACATTCCACCAGCGATGGCCTGTCGTCATGAGAGATTGTTAGTCCAAGTCATGCACAGCTATAATGTTCTGCATCCAGTCATGCATAGGCCATCTGAACACGATTATATTTATTGTTCTCATATTTCGACTTATTGTTAGATGTCTTTCGAAACATATATTTTTTCAAGCAATTTCTGTAAATTTCGGTACCTTTAATCCAGATGGTATATTGTCCAGCGAATTAGTTATGTTGATGAATTATTAAACCATTACTTTTCAATGAATTTGTTTTTATTTGAATCATCCGTTCTGGTCTTGGTACAGTATTTTATTTATTTATTTATTAACATCAAAGACATCCACAAAATGAATGGGTGGATGGGGCGAGGAAGAAATCAGGTTCAGCAAATAAAAATTTAGTGTGCACAGCACACAGTCATAGCAAGTAAAACAATTTAATGAACACTTAAGAAAAAACAAGCTGACCAGGACGAGGTACTAACAAATAAAAAAGCCATGAAAATGCATTGAAAATTTTTTGAAAATTTCACATCAAATTATAGCCCCCGAAAAACTCGCAAAAACAACCTATTGTGTCTGTCATTTCATCTTGAGTGAGGTTCTGACAATAAGTGGATCGCAGCTTGAAAGGTTATTCCAGTCTCTTACGGTGGATGGAAAATAGGAGTGAAAATGGGCGCTTTGTACAACTAAAGGGGCCAAAAAATGTAAACCATTATCAGTACGTCGCTGTGGATGACGCAAATGGAAATTGGTTGGCACAGAAATGCGCACGTCACCAGATAAAATTTTAGAAAAGAGTTTCAGTCGCTTAATTTTTCTTCGTTGTGCAAGCGGACAAAGATTGAGGTCTCGAAGAATTTGAGTAACACTGCTAGTCCTTAGATAGTTGTTTGAAATGAATATCCTGAGGAGAGCAACACAAATTTATGACCACTGAAAAGAGAGAAGAATCCAGTGGAAAATTCAATTCAGTTGCAAAATGTTGGAATTCGGGTTGCAAGCTTCCCACATTTTCACAAATGGAAGCTTGCCTGCAATGGATATTTTTGTAAAGCGACTCTTCTCTGCCAGTATAAATTTTGCATTTCACCCTCTCTCTCCTCCCTCCCTCCCTCCCTCCCTCCCTCTCTCTTGAATAGACCACGTGACTGAAAACAAAATTGAAAAAAAAAACAACTACTTAGCTTCAAACGGCGATTGTTTTTAAGGGTTGTTAAAAAAACGTAAGAGGCTGCTTTTCCTGCTGCAATACTCAAATTAAAAAACATTAGTTGTGCTGGGCCATTGATCCATTCCACAAAGTTTTGGGAAGAATTTCATGATGAACGTTTGATTTTGTACCCATTGAGACCAGTCACCTTTTGAGCGGGATCAGACCATTCGAAAGGGAAATTTACAGTTCTTATTTTTATCATGCCATGTGTGGCGACCGATTTCTGGTCGATTCTGCAATTCCGTTTTTTTTTGTCAGTATGGAAGGATCCAGCATCTGATTGAGTGGCTTGTTGACTGAGAGGATGGCACTGCTGCGTTATGCCGATGGCAGGAGCATGACATCTTGGTATGGTCTTGAAAACAAGGACTTGTAATCCTGCCCAAAAGTCATGCATCCAAAGCAACATGACAATTGGAGGAATTTTGACACTGTGCCCCATGAATCTGTACATATTCTTGGCGATGTTTGAAATGAGCTTCTTCTTCATGAGGAAAGTTTGTTTTCTTCCCAAATCAATTGCCTTTTGCGAAAATGTCTTCAACTTCCAAGCTGTCGTGTCTGATATGGCCGGATGGCGAGACATCGTGAGTTTATGTCGAAAGGGAAAACTCTTGCACTATCAGTGGACAGAAGGGTCCAGTGGAAAACTACTTCTGTGTTAATTTCGCCCGAATGTGACAAGGTTTTCTTGATTCTCATTAACAGTCCTCGTCACGCAATGCGACCTCTTTTGAAAATCGAGCTTTTCGCACCGAACTTCCCACT